>JAKNDB010000085.1:1665000-1986382 GCA_024305405.1 Dirofilaria immitis
CAAAAAAAGAGAAAGAATAATAATAATTAAAATAAATTATGTATTAATTATCAATATAAATGAATTAATTAAGCTAATTAAATATCAAATATGTTTAATTCATTAATATATATACATATATATTAGATTAATTAATTAATTAATTAATTAAAATTAATTAATCAATTAAATTTAACAAAAAAATTAAATGAATAATATTTGAAAAAGAAAAATTCTAAAGTGAACTATTAAAAAAATTGATAATAATTACTACTAAAAAAAAATTAGCACAATGACCAAAATAATATGAGAGAGAGAGAGAGAAAGAGAGGAAGAAAGGGACAGAAAGAGAGAGAGAGAGAGAGAGAGAAGGAAAGGTAGGGAGAGGGAAAGAGAGAGAGAGAAAAAGTAAGCAAATAAAATGAAGAGAAGAAAAAGAGAAAATAATTGGTTAAATTTTAAAAAGTATGGAAGAAATATTTTTTTAATTTTTTAAAAAACTTAATTGTGAAATTGATGGGTTAGAAGAAAAAAAAACTATTTGTTCGCATAGCGTATGTATGTGTGTGTATGTATGTATATATGCATGTATGTATGTATGTATGTGTGTATATATGTATGTATGTACGCATGTGTGTATGAATTGTTACCTGTCTATCACATTTTTATTAACATCTATTAATTTTATGTGCATATTATGAGTTTCTCTATCTGTGTATGTGTGTGTGTGTGTGTGTGTATGTGTGTGTGTTGTGTGTGTGTATGTGTATCTATTATATGTACATCGAATGTATGTCTTTCTAAAAAGTTTTCTTTTCTGAAAATTCGTGGTTGAAAGTTGATACTGATGGTGAGAATGATAATGATCATCTTGATGGTGGTGACAGTCAGTGGCAATGATATGGTGACGATGACAATAGAGATAGTGAGATGGTCTATGATGATTGTGATGATTGTATTGATAATAATGACAATGATAGTTTTAGTATGGTGGCAGTTAAAAATGATATCGTAATGACGATGATAGAGATAATGATAATGATAATGATGATCTGCAATGGTTGTGGTGATAGTAATAATAATTATAATGGTAATGATAGTTTTAGTATGGTAACAATCACTAGCAGTTTTGTTTATAGTAATAATGATGATGATGTTATAGTGATAATTGCACGATGATAATACTAATAATAATGATGATAATGATAGGAATAGTGTAATAGTAGTACAGGAATAGTATAATAGTAGCAGTAGTAGTGATAATAATAATATTAACAATAAACAAATAGCGTAGTGATCATTTGAACAAATCATAATATTATCTAAAATTTGCTTTTTAGCAAATAAATAATATCATATAAAAAATGATTATTATTAGAGTAATAATTATTATTAGATAATTCAATTTAGAAATGTATTTCATAAATTAAATCACTAATTGCTATTAATTTTATCAATAATTTTTAATCATATCAAGATTTAGACTTAACATTTATTACGATAGACATGTGATATTTACACCGTTTTTGAATCAATTAGAAATGTTTTTAAATTTTAGCTTATTTTATTAAATTTAATTGTATTAATTTAGGGCGAAATTCACTTCCAATTGATAGCAATGGAAAATTTAAATATAAAATTTATTGCTTTTAATAATTTCCATTTCAGATATTTAAATGATTTTTTTAAAAAAAATTTTTCCCCTAAAACTATCAATATTTATCATTAATACATTGTTATTGCATATTTTATGAGTAATACTTTTTTGTCTTTGTTATTATCGTTATATTTCGATTATTATCAATATTAGTTTTATTCGTTATTTAATTCCTAAATTTTCACTATTATCGATTGTTTACTTTTAAAAATTATTATCAATATTGATTTTGATTATTCTCTGTATTCGCAAAGTTTTTTTTCAATTTTGATATTTAATACACGAAATTTGCATTTTATCAGTAAACGTGCATAGCTATCATCATTCATTAATTCTTTATCAATGATAACATCATTGCTTTTAAAAGCGAGAAAAAAAAGTGTTTTTGTTGCTTTATGTTTATTTCTATGTTTAGTTCATTTATTTTAATTTTAAATTCTTCTTTCATTTTATTTTACAATTTCTTTATTTCTGATTTTTTTATGAAATGATAAAAATTAAGTATAAATTATGAAGACTTAAATTATTAGAAGCATCAATTAGTGTTCCTTATTTTGATATATCTTTTAATTTGTCTTATTCTCTATTATTTTTTAACCACAAATTTTATTACATCTTATTTTAAGTATTTTGACTTCATTATCGTAGTATTTGAAAAAATAATCAATTAGCTTATTAATAACTAATTATGATCAAATTAAATCGAATGGTTGATTGCATCATTATAATTATCATTTCTATATTATTCACATATATGTATAATGTAATCATTTCATATATTATCCAAATTTTTTATTCGAATTTCTTATTTTAATTTAATAATGATTCAAATAATAATGATTTAAATTTTGCTAAAAAATAAGATTGAAAAAAAAAAGAACTATTCAAAAATTTTATGAATCTGATAATATTTACTTTTAAAATTAAAAATTCTTAAAATCTAAAATTTTCAATTATTATATTTTGATTTTCAGATTTTTTAAATTTCTTAATTTATATTATTAAATATTTTACGTATTATTATAAAATTGAAAACAGAACAGTTTCATCGCGCAAAATGCTATATATGAAAATGATATATATTGATAATTGAATAATTTTAAAGTTTAACTTTTTCATATTAAAAAAATTTTCAGTGCAATATCATTACTTGAAGCACGTGTTCGAGCTTGTTCGCCGAATAACGGCGTTCCGGTAGCTTCTGCTACTGATGTTTGTCGATTGGAAATTTTAACAAATGTTGATTTCCTATCGAACATCAAAATTGCAAAGCTAACTAAAGCAATCAACGAAAAAGAGTATCTTTTAAAATCAATTAACAAATTATTATATATATTTGAATATATCTTCTCATCAACTTTCTCTTTTCTAATCTTTTCCAATTTATCTCAAAAAGATTTTTTTTTGAAATTATCTTAAATGCTATGAGGTATTGTTATAGGACACTAAATAATTATTAATAATTACCGATACAGTATCCCAAATACACTTTTAAATTATTAATAATTACCAATACAGTATCCCAAATACACTTTTAAAAAAGTCATTCATAGCCTTTAAAGATCAATATTTAATATATTTTGCTACAATCATTTTTTTTTTTGAATTAATAGAAATACTGATGAAGGATTAGATTATTAGAATTACTCTCTTTTTTTTCACTAATATTTTATGAAATTATATTATACACTGTAGTGGTATATTGTATAAATGAAATCTTTTAGGTCTAATATACCGTATCCCAATGCATCAGCAGATATAACAACACTGGAAGCAACAATCGGTAACAACTTGAACACTGCAACACCATCATTAACACCGTATCCAGTGATGCCACCATTAAGTTTTATGCAACAATTGGCATTTCCCTTCGTTTAGATATTACTTCCGCAACTGTTGCGCATTCTGATACCGTCGCACCAGCTGCAACTGCTGCGGTATTTAATATCGCAGCAGCAGCAGCAGCAGCAGCAGCAAATATTACAACACATACTGCAATGCTACAACATCCAACACCAACCACTAATTTTCATCCATATGCAGCAGTACAAATGGCTGCTGCAGCATCACAATTTCTACAACAACAACATCAATTTCAACAACAACAGATTATACAACAAATGCAAGCCAATAATTGCAACTTGAATGATACGGTAAATGAATATCACCAAAATGAAAATGAGGTATCGTATATATTATGTCATCAAAATATGTAAAAGTTTCTGATTATATTTTAAACATATAATTTCCCATATAAAGTATGAATCTTAGCTGATATTTACGTATCATCTTATATTGCATCTATCATATTTTAGGTTAAATTCTTTAAAAGAGAGAGCATTATGAATCTCAAAACATGAATTTCTTATTTAACACATATCATCATAAATTACATGTATCACGTTTCTTCCGATTAGATTTTTTTCACAAAGTGTGAATCTACATTATCAATGCATGTTATTTATCATAGATTATGTTTAATAATAGTTCAATTAAATTTCACCAAAACTTATAATATTAAATGAATTTAATCAATTCTCATTTTGTACCATATGATTTCATAGGAATCTGAAATTGTTAAATCATTTGAATTTTTATTTTTTTCATTTGTACTATAGCATAAATCAGTTTAAGCAAAAAATTCAGTAAAAAGTAATATATTAATGATATATTGTAAACATTGAATGTTTTTTCCCGTATAAATATATATAAGAAATATGAATGGGAAATATGATTATTAATCTACATAAGATCAGAATCCTAAATTCAGATCTGCTCCTTAATAGCCAATAACATATTGTGTTATTTATAGAATAATGAGTTAGATGAAGATTCAAAAAGTCACAAAGAAGTTAAGATTGAAGTATTCAGCGAAGATGAAGATGATTATGGTGATAATGAGGATGATATTTGTGCTCTCAAAGAAAGTGGTAAATAAATTTGAAAATTTTTTTCTAGAATTTCTTCAAATTCTTTCAATTTTTTCCGAATTTTTAATCTTAGATTCTGGGAATGTGATTTAATTACAAAACTACATGTTTCAAAACTTATTTAAAACAAAACAAATTAATCTAATTACTTTTGAAATAAATTTATGTTTATTTTGAATTTTTCTACAAATTTATCTAATCTACTTTTGAGAATTGTATTTGCCTGATAAGTGTTTGTCATTTTTAGATAACAAAAATAATTGGGAATTGGAATGTAACAAAAGTGTGGATGAGAATACGGATTTGGATATGGACCATCAATCATATAATGATGCAACGGTAAGTATTTCATAGGATTCCGATGATTTATAATAATTTTAAATTAGATTTAAACTTTCAATTTTAATTTTAAGCAGTGATTATTATCTTTCATTATCAAAAATATTATATTTAAAAATTGATTTCTAAAATTTCATGCATAAAAGAACGATATGATTTTCCTTATTATTCTAAGCTTTAGATTGAAATTTGAGCATTTTTGAATTTTTTCTTGTAAATTATTAATTAATTTTATCGTCTAGACTTATGATATAAATGAATATCCACCATTACCATCTGCTGGACCTGAAACTCCATTATGCTATTCAGCTGTTGTAAAGGGTATTAAACCGTTGCATAATAATAACAAACCAACATATAATCCTTTAAAAGGTAAGAAATATTTTAAAACTTTAAAATAAAATAAAAATTTTAATATTTAAAATAATTTTATAGTTTGTCTCTTTTTATATATATATTTTTTATTTTTAGAATGTTCAAATTCAACACCACAACGTAATACCACCGCTCATACAAGTATGAGTTCAGTATCAACGCAAATGTCACAATGGGATCAAATGATAATTGAACGTGGTGGTAAATTTAATAAACCAGCACCACAATGTATTCATTGGAATAATCCTAAACATCGACTTGATTTTCCATGTCGTTTTTGGCATCCACGTGAGCAATGCCGGTAATTTAACAAATTATTCTTATTAAATTATATTTTCATAAATTATCAAAAATTTTCTCAATAAACGATATAAGAATGCAATAAAAAAATTAGTCAATAATTTTGTATTATTTCAATATTATTTACATTTATAAAATTTTACAACACTCTATTATACCATTTCTTTAAATAATATTTCAAATAATTTTTAATTCTATTATTTAATTTTTAAATTTGCGATCAATTTTGAAAAGGAAGTTTAAAAAAATTTGATTCATTTAGCTACTATCCACATTGCTCAAATACAGCCGATGAATGTGGTTTTGCTCATCCATTTTGCGGTGATTTTTGTCGTTGTCCAAAAGGAAAACGCGATCCTCAGAAAAATCATCGTATTTCTGAGGAGAGATATTTCGGTAATTAATTCTTTCGTATTTTCTTCATCCTAATTCATTAATTATAATTAAAGATATTATATCTAGTTAAGAAGTAATAAAAAGAAAAAACGAAAGAAAACAAAGTTAGGTTTGTGCAATAAAATAAAATTAAGTTAATAAAAATTTTTTTTATCATTATTCATTTCTACTAAATGTTTCTATTTCATCAAAGCTTTTGTTGGATTTCATTCGTTGAATTTAAATTGCAAATAAATCATTTGGATAAAAGATAAAAAATAATCACAAAAATATTTTTCCAATTAATAAATTAATTTTTCATAGTATCGTTTGATTTGTTTCCTTTTAACAATTCAACTTCAATGATGTTAAATAATTACAAGATGAAAAAAATAAAGATGAAATTGGAGGAAAATCTGGGATAATTAAAATTATAGGTAGTGGTGATCGAATGAAATATACTGCAAATAATAGCATACAATAAATATTAAATGGATCAGGAAAAATTTCATTTAATCAACAACATCGAAAAACAAGAGAAAAAAGACGAAATTTTTTCAAAATTATTTATTTAATTTTCTTATTATTTTTTCATGTGGTTGAAGAGTACCAAAATTATTCATAATTATTTTATAGTTTTATTTGTTGAATGAAATTTAGTAAACATTTACAAAAATAATTCTATTTTTGTGTTGAGGCAGCAGTTTTCCATTTCAAATTCAACGACTGAATTGATTGTCGCTTGAATTTAATTTTTCATATAATTTAAAATTGCCGCAAAATATATTGTTGTTTATTTTAAATTGAAAAAGTTTGTTTCTAAATATTTCATTCAGCAAGCACAATTTAACATATCATACCTATCTGCCATATACGAAGGAAAGGTAATATGATTTTTTTATTATATTAATTGCATATATTTCTCAAAACTTCATCATTTCTTTTCTTCAATTTCGAGAACTCTTTCTTAACTTTTATTAATTTTCAACAATTCTCTTAGTAATCTTATTTATTTGTTGTTTATTCTTTTATCTAATTTCTTGATATTCCAGTCCAAAAACTAACGATTCAATTTTATATCTGATATATACTTGAATTTAAGCATCTTCATTATCTTTTAATATATATATATTTGAAACTTTATATATGTACATCTGTAAAAAAATCAGTCTACATTTATATATGTAGATATTATGGGTCTTCCAATTTTTTACATTTCGTCATTCATTATAAGTTATTTTAATCATCAGCAAAAAAGCAATGCTTATTTCATTATTTTCATAGCACTGTATGCATCAGAAATGAATTAAATTTAATTTCATTAAAATTTAAATTAAACAAAATTTTTGATAACAAATATAATTCTTAATCTTCGTCTCCCATTAGAAGACATGATCAAAGATTATTTCAGTTCAACTAATCAGGTAAAAATAGTTGAAATAAAAGTTATAGTAACTTATATTTATTATAAAGTCAAAACTACTTGAAACTATAATTATTTATATTCGATTCCATTTCGTAAATAATGTTCAGATTCGAATCTAGGGGCAATTTTTCTAAATTTTCTCTTTTCTTATATTTATCATTTTTTGTCTTTTTTCTTTTCCTCTTTTTTAATTTGCTTTTTAGCATAAATGCAGCGCCGAATTTCAGCAAATCTGTGATTATTGTGTACAGTTCTTTATTTATTCATTTATTTATTTATTTATTTTTATTTATTACTTGAATTAAATTGATTCTTACATTTCAATTTTATTGGGAGTATTTATTCATTGATCGATTTATATTAGCCGACAACCGAAAAAATCTGGTATAAATGCGAACTTCTTTTAATCCATTATCCCTTATCAAGAAATATCTATTATTGCCTTTGTTTTATCAGTGTTATTATCTATTTCTATTTATCATTTATAATGGCTCACCATTCGTGCCTTTTTGTGCCAAATTGTGCATGAATTACATTTTTTCATATCATTTTCCATTCTAAGAAATATGTATGAAAAATATCTCTAAACTAAATTGCTTAGCATTTATCTGTCAATTATAAACATTTTTTTGCATATTATTAAAGAGAAATATTTCGTTCTTTTTTTTTTCTTTTTATTTGTGGCAGTATGGCTCTTATATATGTGTAAAATATTTAAATTTTCGATTGTTTTTCATTTTAATTTTTTTGCGAAAATGTTAAAATTTTTTTTCAGTTTTATTTCTTTTGTTAACAAACTATAAAACTTTTAAATAGTAATATAAGGTAAAGAAAGAAATTGCTGTGTAGGGGAAAAATATTTGCATCAATAGGTAACTTGTAGTTTCACGGTGTTAAAAATTATACTAATCGTAATGAAAATTATACTATCTTTTCATTCTATTTTTTTTTTTTTTGCTTCCTCATTTTCTTTATCAGTAATCATAATCATCCGTGTATTTGGGTTTTTAAATTTTTGCATCACTAATTCTAATCAGGAAAAAAATTATTTCTGATTTTTTCATTTATTAGAGATTAGAAAGAAAAATTTGCAAACAAAAAAAAAAAACCAAGAAAGTAGTATTACGATATCGCCAATCTTCTTTAATCATAATAGAGATTGGAGTTCGTTCAGCGTTTTAATGGTAGCACTTCAAACTTAGGTAATCTTGATTACGATTAAATTTAGTTAATATAGCAACGGTCGCAAGTGAAAACAAATAATGCCCAATACGCTCATCTAACTGACCTCGTTAAAGCATATCTTTTAAAATGGATTTACTTCTCATCTTTTGGGGATCCTGATACAAATCTGCGATTACAAGAAATAGCGCCTTTTTAGCTCGTATGAATAGAGCTCTTTTCTAGTGCTCATAGATAATAGACACAATGGGCGGACAATTTTGTCTTTGATATCCAGAACAAAGGAATTACTAATTCTTTGATTCTTCTAGCGATTTCAACGGCACATACTATTTGCTTACGATAGATATAACAATTATTGTATTGATAGCTACTAGTTAGTTATACTTGTAATTTCTTCTAAATTTAAATTTAAGAAAGAAATCTACAAAATTATTGAATTTAAAAAGAAAGAAAAAGATAAACTAAATATACATATTATAAATTATATCTAAAATGAGTTTCCTACATCTTACAATGTGATTAAAAAGATAAATGAATGGAATAATCAATAATATCATGATGATGATATCAACAATAGATGTGTAAAACGAGTTTTTATATGATTAAATTATTTCAATAGGTGTGCAAATTGTTTAAAAATTGAATTCAAATATTTCAATTGTAAAAACAATTATTAATACATCTTATCATTTAACAGAATACTTTTTAACATTGTTACTATTATGGAAAATAGATTTCTATGTGATTGGAAATCAGGTAGAACTGAATTTGACATTAAAAAGTTTTGCTGTAATGAAGTTTATTAGCTGCAATTATGATACACAAAATTGGTGAAATGTCAACAATATAATCGATAATTTGAATTTCTTTTTGATATTAGAAAAGTTAACTGGGATGATTGATGTTGAAATTAACCGAAATGAATTTAAAAAAGAACGCTTATACCAATAAGTACAAAAGTAAGATATATGAATGAAAGAAAAGCTACGGTTTCCCATGATACTAGAAGGTTCTTTTTTTCATATGGATGATCGATCCTCACATCGATAATGAGCGATAAAACTGGGAATTGTCCGGACCATATATAATTAAGATTCCTAGTTCTATCAGTTACGGTGAATAAAATTAATCAGATGGCATAATTAAATTATTACGAAAAGTGGTGACGAAGACTTGCTGTACGAAATTGAAACCAACAAATCAATGATGGCTTTCGAACAACCATAGATGGATTGATTCTTCGCAAAAATTATTATATCAAGAAGGAGCACATAGAGAATGGTGAGTATACTGTTTTTTTGCGCATAATATATCTAATCTATGAGTAAGTAATTTAGGATATGATAATTAATTATTAATAATGAATTAATAATAATTTCAGCTTCAATATTTTGAAATAATTCCAAAATTTTCTATTTTTCATGATTACATTTTTAATATCTTTTTATCGTTTGCAGTGTTTTTCGTTGTTCATATTATTATGCTTGCAAGATGCTTTTTCTTCAAACTTTTAGCAACAAAACAATCATACTTGTGACTACTCTTTATCTTTTAATTAAGACAAATGATCTTCGGAATTTCGTAATTCAAAGAGATCATCAAAATGTCTCGAATAGCGAATTCATTGAAAATATTCTGAAACTTCCATTTCGATCTCAGCCAAATAACGGTTTGACTCCATGAAAAATGCTAACGATTTTAACAAATTATAGACGCATTTTTCGTTTAAAACATCGTAAACACTAATTTTTCGTCACAATGTCGAATTAGTTCTTTTAAAATCTCTAACAGATTCTACCTCCGCTATTGATCATTTTAAAAAGATTTCTTTCCTGAAACAACTAGGAGAAAATAACAACTAACTGGCACAATCACTTAATACTTTTTTTTTTCAAAATTAATTTTATACGTTCGTGTAAAATGGTGTAGATTTTAAGAAGATTCCTTTTGAACTGAATTTAAGTAGTTGTTATTTCGATTTAGAGCAGCAAACTTATGCAAATCAATACAGAATATCTCAGTTTTTCATAATTTTTTTATTCACTACTTATCAAAATTTCAGACTTATTATATTTCTTATTTCAATGTTTAATTTGAATGGATTCAGAGCAAAAAAATAAATAAATAAATGGCTAGAATTTATGCGAAAAATGAGGGCAGAAAAAATTTGTGAAATTCTAACGAATTTCATAAACGATTGAATTTGCTGAACTGTAACGGAATTTATTGAATTCAAAATTTTGCAAAAAATTTACTGCATTTTTCAATACTTTTTTCCCGTCCACATCTTTCACAACTGAATCTATAATTGTTGAAATAATTATTCATCTGAATAATCAGTGATCAAATGCCATATGAAATGATTATTCACTCGAATAATCCATTGATTAAATAATATTACGTATCTTTGCAAAAGATCAATTGAATAATTTCACCATTTTAAAATATGCTTCATATTATAATTTCAATTAATTTTAGCAGTGCCATTTATTTATTATAATATATGTCTCGCATTTCTTATTGCGATTTGTATATTTGCGATTTTCTCATCAAATGATTTTTAAAACAATAAATTCAAAATGAAATTTCAGCAACAAAGACAAATTATATATAAATTGAATACAAATGAAAAGCATACAAAAATATATGTGATAGAGGCTAGGCTATATAAATACTTATGCTGGGCTTACATCATAAGCGTAAGCTATCATTTCCTCATTTGTTGAACCAAGAATAATTTGCCGAATGTCATAGGGTGATAAATGATGACCCGAAACCAAACATTCTTTCATGCTCGTCCTACTTTTATCTCTCTCTATTTTCATACCAATCTAAAAAATAAGTATACTTGAAAAATTAAAGAATGAATAGGTGATTCTGAAAGAGATTTAAATATGATTGACTCGTTACTAATTTCGGTCATTCTTTCTTTCAATTCAGAAGTGAATGGAATGAATTAATAGTAAATATCGATCGTTCTGTCCATTTGATAAATGTTAATTTTTGATTAAATATAAAGAAGTTGCATAAAATAATAGAATTTTAATTTATGCAAATATAAAAATCTAATAATTATTAATCATTTCTAAACAAATACGCAAAAAATTTGTGTTTTTTTATTTTTTCTTTTTATTTTTCATAATAAACTATCATATTGTTATTCGATGATGCGAATTATTCAATATCAATTGTAATTTCGTTCAAACATATAGATTTTTCAAATATCAGTTAAAGATACGAATCTTCGAATGCCGATTAAAATAAGAATGCCAGCATATTATATGGTTTTAGCAGATTATCATTAATCAAATTATTGCATATTATCAAAATAAAAATAAAAACCTTATATAGATATGGAAATATGCTAATTTCAATTTTACCCAACATTTGCGAAACAAATCGTATAGTACTTCCAAAATTAACGCATATTGCTCCTTTTTTGTCTAATCGTTCGCGTCTTGTGTAAAGTATCTAAAAAAAATTTCGAAATGTTGTAAATGATTAGTTAAAGAATGTTGCTCAGATTTACAGATGCAATTACAATCGAGTTCTTGATTAAAATAAAATTCGGAAAATTCTTACACCCTTTTGATAGTTTATGATTACAGTAAATGCTGTTATTCCATTTCGATCTGTTAGTCGTATAGTAATTATGCTTTTCATGGCTGGATAATATCTAATGCTAATTTTGTGATTTATTGGGATGTGCCTTATAATATGCCAATTATCGGGAATTCGCTAAAAAATCTTTCGTATTTAAAATGAATAAATAAGTGATAATTAATAGTATAAATTATTTCGATATAAAAGTGTTTCGTATTTAATACATACAACATTTTCGGATCGCACTTCCATCATCACTTCAAAACCTTCGGTATTATGTACAGAGTGTATAAAATGCGTAATATCCACTATTCGATTGATACATTTCACTGATTTGATATAAAAATCTTCGTTATAAAATAGCTGAAGATAATATTTTTCAAATGATCAAACAATTAAATTACGAATAATTAGAAAAATATCAGATTATGATTAATTATTACTTTAAATAAAATGCATACCATTATACCAACACTTGAGAATATAATTACAAATTCATAATATTTCTCATAATCGTTATTCGGAAATGTAGTATGATCAGCATCATGACGTTTGCATTCTAATTTGAACTGAAAAATGAACAGATAGTTAATTGAAACATATCAAAAAACCGATGCAACAACTTATAAAATTAATAGCTTAATTTCGCTCATTTTTGTTATCAAATTGGCCAAACACTGCAGGAAATAAATGAAGGCAAAATAGTCATAAAATATGAAAGTTTACTTGAGCAGCACCAGGTATAATTGTAAAACGAATTACTTCATGATCTAGTATATCCAAAAATATGAACATAATTCTGAAAATAAAAAAAAAGAGAAGGGCATCTTTCTGAAGGATGTTGCATTAAAAGTTGCATTTCTAATCAAAATTTCACAATATATCAGCATCAGCTACATTGCATAATAATATATTGAATATTCCAATACTTACACACATTGACTAGAGTTGAAGACCCACCAAGAATATGATGAATGTTTCATGCGTATTATGATGGAATCGTTAAATTGTAACGGATGAAACGATTGAATCATCTGGAAAATTATGAGATTCATTAATTACATCATTTCATCATACGGATGGTGGCATCAATGAAAAGCAGGTGTGATGACTTATTTTATTTCGTTTTGATATCAAAATTATGCTAAGCGAGTTGCTTATAATTCCAAAGATATTTTAAATGTTGCTTAAATTTCTTTTATAATGTTTTTACCTGATTCGATTCAGATTCACCAACGAAATAAAATTGTTCCATCGTATTCACTAAATTTTTTCTTCTTCATCAATAACAGATGGCAAAGTTGCAGTTCGAACTTCTTGTACCTTCCTTAAAACTATGGCACAAAAGCAATAAATCGCTATTTCAAACCTGAAAGTCATATATTTATTGATCGGTCTATTGCATTTGTAAGAGAGAAATCGCAAAATGTCAATAACAACTGCTATTCAATGTGACTTTGCTGATAAACTGATAACTTATCCAAATATATTTATAAAATTATCATTTATTGCTTCCTTGCTACAGCAATTACAGTAGCAAATCTACGAATTGAAACTGTGAACGAAAAGTTAGCTACTGTAGTATACGATAATGGTCAGTCCCTTTGAAGTTTGTTTCGCAACCGAAACATTTATAAAAAAGCTAATCACCTCATAATCTACCTCTTAGTGTGATTGATATCTTTGAAAATGATAGTTTTTATTTAAATTATAGTTTTTATTAAAATTATTGTATGATGCAAATTTGCATTGCTTTTCGTTTAGGAATGATACATTTTGCGTCATATCTATGAGACATTTATTTGTCATATTTATCAACTTTTCTTTTGAATTCGATTGATATATAAGTAACAAAGCAAAATACGTAATTTCTTATTTAAGCTATAATTTCAGATTCCTTTATTTGAAATTCAATTGAAATGAATCAAAAAAAGTTGTGGTAGTTGGTTATAGTAACACTGAAATCATCAGGTATATGATGTAGATGGAAGAAGTAAAAATACATGGCGCAATAATATTGCTAAATTAATTTCGTACTACTACAAAGATGGATGAACTCTGTATTTACTTAGACATGGCTAGAAGTAAATAGCAAATATGGAATTTCAAAAAGTAGCGCTTGAAACAATACGAATCAATCTAACATCATTGAAACAATTTGAATCTATTTAGTGTCAGTTGAAACCATGCAATCATCGAATATTATGTACACCTAATACAGATACGTTTAATTCTGCTTGAAAAATACAATTTTGTTCAAATGATGATTAGAACTATGCGAATCTTTTCACTATCAGTTGAAATAATTGGATCACTTTTTAAAAATTTCAGTTAACTTTCCCTCTTACATCTTCTACTATAGATTCTATAATCATTTGATTATTGATTATCCAAATGGACTACATATAAAAATAAATTGGTTAATTTTTTATGAATAAATTAATATTATATAAACATTTGTGAAAGATTATATCACCTAATCATTGATTAAATACCTTTTATATTATAATTTCTGCTAATTCTAGTAGTTCTATTTACTTATTATAATAGTATTATAGCAAATATGTCGCATATATCTTTCTTTGCGATTTGCATTTTCGTATTTTTGCTATCAGCTGATTTCTAAGCAAAGAAATTCGAAATAATATTTATAAAACAAAAACAAATTATATATGAAGCAAAAAATTAATAAAAGATATGCATAATAGAGATTGAAGGAAATTTCACAAAATATATGTAATAGAAATTATAGAAAAGTCCTAGTGCATTATTATATAATAAGCGTATGCTATAAAATTATTATTTGTTGAATGAAGAATAACTTGTCGAATATCATAGGGTGATAAATGATGACCCGGAATCGAACACCATACATTTCGTGCGCCTTTGTTCAATATAATACCAACCTAAAAAGTAAGCATATATGAAGAATCAACGAATGAATAAGTAATTCTGAAAGATATAAATATAAGTTACTCGTTGCTAATTTTAGCTATTCTTTCTTTCAATTCAGAAGCTAACGAACAAACTAATAGTAAATATCGATCATTCTGTTCATTTGATAAATGTTCATTTTTGATTAAATATAAAGAATTTGCATAAAATAATAAAATTTTAATTTATACAAATATAAAAAAATCTTATAATCATTAATCATTTCTAAACAAATACACAAATAATGCTCGATGACAAATTATTGTTGAGCATATTATTTTACATATTATCAAAATTGAAACCTTATAAAGATATGGCAGTATTGCAATTTGAATTCTAGTCGTTATTAGCGAAGTAAAATCTAATGAATTTCCAAAATTGATACATGGATTATTTCCACTGTCTAATTTCGCGCGTTTTATAAAAGTATCTAAAAATTTAAACATTCTGAAGTGTGCAAATGATTATTTAAAGAATGTTGTTCCCATTAACAGATGCCATTATAATCGAATTTTTGGTTAACATGAAAGTTTAAACAGAAAATTCTTACACCCTTTCTGTAGTCGACGGTTACAGTAATTGCTGTTATTCCATTTCTATCCGTTAATCGGATAGAAAATATGCTCTGCATATCCGGATAATATTTAATGATAATTCTATGATCTATTGGAATATGCTTTACAATGTGCCAATTATAGGAATTCGCTAAAAATCTATAACATTTAAAAGAAAAAAAAAATGGAAAAATATGCAAAGAAATAATATTAATATTTATAAATTATTTTGAAATAAAAAATACGTACAGCATTTTCGAATCCCACTTCTAACATTGCTTCAAAATTTTTACATTAGTTACAGTATGTTGAAATTTGGTAATTTCGGTAATTGTATTAACACAGCGTGTTGATTTCAGATAAAAATCTTGCATGTAAAATAGCTAAAAATATTATTTTTGCAATGAATGAGTAATTAAATTAAGATTCATTTTGGAAATAATCAAATGATTGTTTATAATATTTGCAAATAATATGCATACCATTATACCAACACTTGAGAATACAATTATAAATTCATAATATTTCTCATAATCGTTATTCGGAAATGTAATATGATCAATATCTTGCTTAGCACATGCTAATTGAAACTAAAAATGAATGAATGATTTACTTAAAATGTTATGAGAGAAAATTGAAATAACAATTTATAAAATTATTTTATAGCCTAATTCGAATTAACATATTTGCATTAATAGCTTTATGCTACTAAAAATAATTCAAAATATTAAAATGTGGCCTCTAATGCTAACGCTATAAAGTGTTTAATAAATATAATTTAAATATCGCAAAATGAAATAGTTTACTTCAGCAGCACCAGGGATAACAGAGAAGCGAATTATTTCACGATCCATATAATCCAGAAAGTTGAACGTAATCCTGAAAAAATAAAGATATCTCTCTGAACGATACATTATAAGAGTTGTATTTCAAAATCAACATTTAAACGAGTATTTCTATTTCAACAACAACATATTTTAGAATACTTACACACATAATCTTCGGTTTAAGTTCGAATAAGCATAAGACGAGTGCTTCATGCGTATTATGATAGATTCGTTAAATTGTAATCGATGAAATGACCATATTTTCTGGAATGTTACGATTTGCTATTATATGCCTAAATTAGATGCAGTAATAATGAAAGAATGAGAATATCAGATGATGCATGAATTGTTAGATTCATAGAAAGCACACTCACATCATTTCATCAAGAGATGGAAGAAGATGGCATTGATAGAAAACAGAAGCAATTTTATTTCATTTTGTTTTGATATCAAATTATACTAAAACAGTTTGCTTATAATTTTGAGGGACATTTGGATCAGATGATCCAATGAAACGAAATTTTCAATGAAACCGTTGTTTAATATTTTACCTGATTCGCTTCAGAATCACCAGTGAAAAAAATCGTTCTTTCTTATTCACTAGTTCTTCTTCATCTGCATGGAAGATAGACGATGTTATTTCCGTCTCCGTCTTCCTTAAAACTAAGACGGAAAAGCAATAAAAGGCTATTACAAACCTGAAAAAAAGTCATATATTTATTGATGGGTAAAAATTTTTCAAATTGCATTTGCAAAAGAGAAATTGCAAAAGAGTTAATAAAAATCGCTATTTCAATGAGACCTTGCTGATAATTCAGTATTGCTAAAAAAACTAAATGTCATCTAATTTTATCAATAGCTTAATAACTTTCAGGGTCAGCTGTATAATGCTTTTTGAGAATAGATAAAGCTCATTTAAATAGTTCTTTTACTTTTTGAAAATTATCCAGGAAACGGTAAACAGTACTGAAATTTGTGAATGATTCAATGATTTCAAAATGATCCAGGTTTATAATGTTTCTAATTTATCTAAATAGATTTCATAAATTCATCATTTATTGTTTTCCTACTACAGCAAGTATGGTAGCAAATTTATAAATTGAAATTGTCAACGAAAAGTTAGCTACTGTAGTATACAGTAGTGGACGATCTCCTGCGAAATATGTTTCATAACCAAAACATTTATAAAAACCTAATAACCTCATATCCGACCGCTTGGTGTGACTGATATCGTTGAAAATAACCATTTTATTTAAATTATCAGTTTTTATTAAAATCATTATGCGATGGAAATTTGCATTTTTTTCGTCTAGGAATGGCATATTTTGGAAATTAAAAGATGTAAATAATATTCGATAGTTATTTGATATTTTATTAGAATTTGTTTTTACGGTATATATACCTATAAACCATTTGTTGACATTTGTCGAGAAATCATATTCAATACAAAAGAAATTGAATTAATAAAAAATATTAATTATTCCAATATAGAAAATATTTAATGCTTAATAAATATTTGTTTCTTTAAATTAATACTTTCAACATTGCTTCAAATTTTTTTATCTTTTTGAAATATATTTGAATTTCATAATAATTGATAATTTGATTAATAATAAATGATAATTTGACTAGTAATAGCTGATAATTTGATTAATAATAATTGATAATTTGATTAGTAATAATTGATAATTTGATTAATAATAATTAATAATTTGATTAATAAAGATTATATCGATTTTACATAAAAATTTATCAAATGGAAGAGATAAAAATTTATCAAATGGAAAAAAAACAGTAATTTAAAAAAATTATTAAATTATGCGTATTTATAAAGAGATTAAATGATTAATTGGATTATTTCAAATAATGCATTATTATGATAATATTAGATATATCATCAAGGATATATTAGATATATCATAGATATATTAGATATATTATCAAATATTATCATAATAATGCATTATTGTATTATAAAACTTTTCAGAATAAATTTAGCACTTTTTGTATAAATAATCGATTAATTTTTAAGTGAAATTTAAATATGTCGCATAGATTATGGAAATTTCATATGATAAGAGAATAATTAATTCTTTTATGTGAATTTTATAATTAATTACAACGAAATAAATCATTAATAAATTGTTATATTAATTTGAAATCAAATATTCAATATTAATTCAAATATTCGATTTTTTAAGTAATGAATTATTATAAGAACAATTGTTTTTATTACAACTAATTTATTAATTGAAATTAAATCAATTTAAAATGAAATTATGCAAAATAAATAAAAATAGCAATAAATATAAATTTCCAAATTTAATTCTTTCTTTTGTTTGATAATATCATTTATTAATATCATATCTGGAGGTGAAATGGTCGTTTGCTTATATAAGTATATCGAAAAACTTTTCACTGATATGATATGTTCTATTTCATTCATTCATCTATTTCTAATTATTTTTATTATCAGTATGAAAACGATTAATTCTATCGAAAGTTCGTTAGTGCTAACTTTTAATTACAAAAATTTTATTTGCCAAATGTTTTTTTCTATTTTTCTTTTTCTCTTATTTCAATTTTTATATTTGAAAGTTGTTTGAAGTTATCAAATACTATTTTTCCATATTATCATAACAGCTATTAAGCATCGAAAACTTAGTTGATAATTTTAATTAAACTTTTTTACTTTTTAATTATTCCAAAAGAATATTAGAAAAGCTACAGAGCATTTTTAAAGATATACGATATTGTTGTTTGATGCTACAAATGATTCAAATAAAAATCAATTATTTTAAATCAAATTTTATTCAGTCAATCATTAATTATTGATCAATTAGTTAATTCATTGATTAATGGAATAATGAATTTCTAATTGGATTGTTATTATCATTCATTTCATTATATAATTAAGAGATATGATAACTTGCAAACAAAACTTATCGTTCACTATCTGTGAAAATATAATACAATAAAAGTTAAGATTAACTTATCACAAACTGATCAATATCTTATCAAATCCAACATAATTTTTAAATAAATAAATTTGCTAAGAATTAAATTAAAAATTAATTGAAAATATAATTTGATCAATTATTCAGAAAGATCGGATGAACGTCTTACTTGTAGCAATCTTATTGATGATTCATATCATAGAGGTATGAAATTATAAAATTACGATATATATATATATATAAGTTCAATTTTCTTTTCAATAATTGAAATTAATCAATAATATCTATCTTTAAGTATAATACATATATTTTTATGAATGCGAAATATAATTTGCAGGAATGGATCATTGTTCATATTGGTTTTCTATGGATTTTAGCGATACGATAAATTATGGTTTCGAATTTCATGGAGGATCAATCGATATTAAGCATTTATTAAAAAAATGTTCAGATTTAGAGCATGGTGATGAATTGTATGGTATCACTCGTGATAAAGAAAGATTTCCGATTATTTTAGGCAATACATCAAGTGATTTGAGGTAAATTTTATGAGGAAAATTATTAATTATTAAATTCTTACAAACAAACCGAAGATTGATAACCAATCGATATTATCGATTCAATAAATATATGATAATAAAGTAATGAATATTTATTTGAAACGGGAAACATTTTCTGACAAATCTGATAAATTATTTAATTTCTAAAATTTAATCATAAAGCTTATTGTGCTAATAAGCGAAGCATCGATGATAACTGCTAATTGCATTTATTATCACTACTATTTAAAAAAAAAAATGAAATATTAGCATCAACTATTTGAAAGTATATGGTAGTAGTAATTGCCATATCATTTTTACAACTTAAATACATACAGTAGTATTAATATAGTGATATCAACAATTTTAAAATTATTACAATTATTAACATTGTTATCAACTCTTTCATTATCAACTTTATAATTATCAACTTTTTAATTATCAACTTTTTCATTATCAACTTTTTAATTATCAACTTTTTCATTATCAACTTTTTCATTATCAACTTTTTAATTATCAACTTTTTGGTTATCAACTTTTTCATATCAACTTTTCATTCCTTTCTTATTTTTTAAATCACAATTTGTACAATAGTATAAGATATAATATTTCTATAAAATATAAATTTATTAATTATTATAATTTATTGATATTCCATCGATAATATTTAATTATTTTAAATTTGAAATTAAATTTAAAATATAAAAACTTAAAATATATTACTAATTTGTATGAAATTATAGCAAAGAAGAAATATTGCATAATGTTGATACATTATTTTTTGCGTTCGCAAAGATTGGGAAGAATTCGAAGAAGGTGGAGCATTAAATTCTATAAGCAGCTTATTTTATCATAAATTTTTATCACAATATCGAGAAATGTTATCATCAGAAAAAAGTCAAAATATTGATAATATTCATAACGAATGTGTCGGCCAGGTTTTGTTACTTTTTATATATATTTGTAATTATTCGAGTCTATATTCTAAAATTCTATAAAGCTGATAAATTGATTAATTGATAAAATGTTGTATTTATACTGAACTGAATATATGTTATGATTATAATACAAAGTTTTTGCAAATTATAAAATGATATTTTAAATTTAAATAAAATTTAAATCATAGAGTTTAATCGGTGATTCATGTATTGCACTTATCGAAGGTAAAGCAGGTTTTATTCCGCATTTCAAGGTTGGATTATTTCGAATGTATGATTTGGTACAGTTCGAAGCATCAGATCTTATTAAAAATTATGTATGTTATTATCTATTCATTGTATATTTATAAGATTTCGCTGTAAAAATTATTATGCAAAATTTGATTTTATTTTTTGGATAATAATTATATTTGTTAAATTTATCAATAAAACATTTCAATTATTTAATAACTAATAAGTTTAGATGTACTTAAATAGTATAATTAGAATTTAGCAACTGTTTAATTATTTAATATTTTAATTTTATTAATTATAGTTCTCATCACAAAGCTATCAATCATTTCCAATCGATCATCTAGCATTAACAGATAAACAATCATGTAGACCAAGATCATTCAAATTTACTGATGATGATTTCGACAAATATTTTAATGTAAACAAATTTTACTTTTTTCTTTTTTCTTTTTAATAATTTTAATTTGAAATGAAAATTATTATATTTAATTATAAAATTCGGCAATATAAATTTTATTAAAAATTATTAAAAATATCAGCTTTTTAATGTAAACTTTATTTATTTATTATTTATTTTATTTTATTAAAATTAAATTTATCATTTCCAATTTTTATCAAATAGATCCAATTATTTTTAGTATTAATTTAATTAAATATAATTCTGTAAAAGATTATAAAAATATGTAGTAGAATGAAGATATGTAGCTGTAATTAAACTGTAATTACGTAATTTTGAAATATAATTTCTATAGATGTGTAATTTTGTGAAACACAATCTTACGTAAAATACGTAATTATTTTCCGTATAAATAAATTATTTCACTTTCTTTTTTCACGTATTACCTATACGTCAAAAAAGTACGTAAAAAATATACAGTGAAGATATTATTTTATCTTACTTTATTTTTATTTTTCAGTTTTCTGAATGTATAACATTAGCAACACCTGATTTTTATTATCAATTATGCTGTTGCGATGAAAGTTTAGAAATATGTGGTGCATTAGAAAATGATTTAACAATTGATCCAAGTATACCGATATTTCTTATCAATGCTTCACTTGATGAACCGAATAAATTAATTGAATATGGATTAGATGAAAATTCAGTACGTCGTAATTATCAGAATAAATTAAATGAAAGATATAAAAAGAAGCCACAAATTGTTTGTGCTATTGGAAAGGTAATTAATTGAAATTATATTTAAAATTAAAATTATACTTATTTTGGAAGGTTTTTTTTTTTTTTTTTTGAGAAGAAGGAGGAAGGAAGAGTGGGCAAAATAATATTTGCAAATTAATATGAATTAATATTATGAATATTATTATTTCATTATTTGCAACATATAATATATCATAAAATAAATGCTTATCATATTGATTTAATAAATAACATTATCATTTTGATAAGTGATAATCATTATTGATAATATTATTTTAAAAATTATATGAGATTTTAAATATTAAATTTGTTTTATATTCTATTCTATTACTTTTATATATTCTATTTTTGTTTTATATTCTACTCTATTACTTTTATATATTCTATTCTTTGTTTTATATTCTATTCCACTACCGTAAAAAGTTTTTAAGAAAATTAAAAATGAAATATTTATATTTTATTTGTTCATTTCATTTTAGTTATATTTAAAATAAATTTCTTTTATAGCTAATAATGAATGAAACATTGCGTGAAATACGTTCAATAGATGAAGCATTTCCGATCAATATTCGTTCATGTCAATCAATTTATCATTATAGGAAAATGGATGATCAAGGATATGAAATGTATCAATTATTAATCAAGCATTTAATTACTAATTTTATTAATAATTCTAATCGATAATTAATCAATCAAATATTACCATTATCATATTCAAGCGATAAATAATCAATGCTTATCATATTGATTTAATAAATAATATTATTATTTTGATAAATTATAATAATCATTTTTGATAATATTATTTTAAAAATTATATGAGATTTTATTCTTAATTTTTCTTTTATCCTAAAATATAAATAGTAGCAAATAATAAATATCTTATCAATTTAAATTTCAATTATTTCTTATTTAAATTATTTTCTGAAAATTTTAATTGTTATAATTGAAATGATATAAGAAAGATAATAATTAAATTAAATTATTTGTCTGTTAGATTGGTTTTAATTATGCAAAATAATAATAATAATAATAATAATAATAATAATAATAATAATAATAATAATAATAATAATAATAATAATAATGATAATAATTTTAGGACGATGGAAATGAGTACTGCATTGGGTTGTACGATGGCACGAAATAGTGAAAATGGTCGTTATTATTGTCAACTTCATGGTTTAATTTGTCCATCAGAAGATATCTTTTCAAAATCTGATAATGATATGATCGTAGATTGTTGTTGTGAGGGTAGTCATTTATGTAATCATGATATGAATTCATATCATGCATTCTATTCATTACCACTTTATATGCAAGTTAGTTTTTTTGTTTTTATAAAAATTAAATCGTTAATTTAATTAAGATTAAAATTTAATGAAAATATTAAATAAAATGTATTTCTTATGAATTTAATAATTAAAATTGAATTTCATACTTTTGTATAAAAATTGAAAAAAAAGAAATTGTTATTATATTTTTAATCAATGAAATTAGAAATCTCATTTTTAATAAATAAATTATGAGTAAATGATTATTCAATTTAATATTTATTTATATATTATATCATAAATTATTATTTGATTATTTTTAGGATCCATTATGTGCACAATCATCATCATCATTTCGTTTTATTTTTCTTACCTGGTCCAAATCAATATTGTGCGGTACATTATGATTTTGTACTTGGAAAAGTTGTTAATTTACATATGAATGTTAATATGGATTTAACACGAGAGGAAGATTATAAGTTAGTAATATAATAATTATATCTTACATTATATTACTTATCATTTCATGTTTACTATTTCAATTATCATCATTTTGGCAGTATATTATTTTAATCGAGGCTAAAAATTATCAAAAACCTGTTTTGTTCATTTCAGGTTGTTTTTTTCCTTTAAACTATTTCGAAATAATAAGAAATATAATAACGAAATTATGAAATTTTGATTTTCTATTTTTAATTTATTAAAAATTTAAAATATCGATTAATTAAAAATGATAAATGAGTGTTGATAAATTGACTAAGATTGTTTAATAAATGAATTTTAAAATTGTAATTGTTAAAATAATAAAATTTAATATTTCTTTTATATTTAATTAATATCCATTTTAACGATATCTTTTACTGATATTACATGAAGGTAATAAAATTAATTCTTCTCTTTATTTTCTTTCCTTTCCTAAAAATAATTTATTACAAAATAAATAACTTTTACGATTAATTAGTATATTAATCTGAGCTAATAGATAATCAATATCATTGATTGATTGATTGTATTCAATTCACTAAATTATGATTTATTTATAAATAAGATAGTTTAATATTTGTTGATGACAAATATTATGTTTATTGATAACAAATAATTCAATATTTTAAAATGTATTTAGAGGGAAGAAAAAAGAAAATATTTGCTGAATTTCTTTTTCTAGCGCTTATCAACAACTTGGTTGTCGATTTATTGAAGCAAAAATACGTGTACATATACCGATACATTGCAAAAATGATACGTATAAACGTGATGATACACTTATGGGTCGATTGATATATATGTGTACCTGTCGTGGAAAGGCTTTATCAGAAAGGTTGGTTTTTCATCTTTGAATAAGGTTTTTTTTTCATTTATTCTTATACTATTCGTTTATTTTGAATAAAAATTTTTTAGTTGAAAAATATTAGCTATAAGAATAGAATATTGATGTAAGATAATAAATGATATAAGTAAAGACAATCATAAGATGATAAACTTTTTGTTTTTATATTGGAATAATTAAATAGATATATTTATTTATATTAGTTTTTTTCATATAAGAAATTTTTGTATAACAAAAATTTCAATAAATTTTATCCTTGATCTATTTGAAAAAATAAACTTTCAAATGGATCAATGTATCAAAAAATAATATGCTAGATGTTAAGTGATAAGCACATTTCCAATTAATATCATCAGACTAATTAGCAATATGAAATGGTGTTAGATATATACGATAACTAATCATATCATTATTATTTAACTGATATGAAATAATAAATAGAGAAGATATTTAAAAATAAAAATATTGAAATGATAATATACGATAACTAATCATATCATTATTATTTAATGATATGAAATAATAAATAGAGAAGATATTTAAAAATAAAAATATTGAAATGATAATATTCATTTCAGATGTATATATATATATATAAGTATTTCAGAATGAATAAATTAGCTTGTGATATTGAATTAGAAAAAAAATAGGCCAAAAAGCAATCATCGATGCTAAAAAATCTAAATTACCTTCATGTTATTATATGAATTGGATAACGGAAACAGTAAATTCTGCTCCTACTGGCATAACAAAATTTTTAATGAATAATATTACAAAACCATCAAGTAATTATAATATTTAAATATCAATAAAAATCAAAAAAACTTCGAGAATGAACAATCAAAACTAAATTCGAGAATGAACAATTAAAACTAAATTCGGTCTTTTTCAGATTCTTATTTGATAAAATTAACACTGCAACTAATTTTATTTTATCAAAAGCAAAAAGTTTAATTAAAAATTATTTGTGAAATTATCAAACATATCAAAAGACCAAAAGATGAATGATATTAAATGTATCTATAAATGAAAAATATATCAATATTCCGATACTTTGAATATCATAATAAAATCGATTATCATATAAATTTATCATATAATCAAAAAACAAAAAAATTTTCGAGAATGATTATTATTATCCAAAATGATATAATCATTTTAAATTATTTAATTTTCAATTTACATAATGCATTCGTTTTGTTGCAATGAAATTTTGCTATTAAAAAAAAATTTTACAGATGAAACTTTTTGGTGTTATGATCAATTAGAAGTTCGAAATGATAATGGAAAACTTATTGCTCATTGGATCAGCGATGAAGTATATATGATTAATTTATATTATCTTATAATTTTTTAATTAAAATTTTTCCCCACTCTTATAATTTTCTCTTATCAATTTTTTTAATTTAAATAAACGTTTTTTTAAATGAATATTTTAATTCTTAATTTTTATTTTTATTTCATATCTTATTTAATATATATTTTTTGCTAAAACTGTATAATATTTTAATTTTGGATTTTCTTAAAATTTAAAATTTAGCAAAATAATTCTTATCAATTTGAGATAAACAAATTCCTCTCTTATTTTTTTTTCACCTCATTCACGAAAACTGTCTTATAATAATTTGTATTCATAAGGTATTTTATAATTAATTTCTATAATGGAAATATTTTAGATAAAAGTAACAAAGAATCCAGAAATTAAAGAAATTTGTTCTAAAATATCGACCGAAAAAGGAGATTATATTTGCGCATCATTTCAATCTCGAGTCTTTTGTTGTTGTAAAAGCTGTAAATTTTTTTTTTGTTTTTTGATCTTCAAAATTTGTTAAATTTAGTAAACTTATAGTGATAGAAGTAATCGATAATTCTATGATAATAAATTATTTTGCAACATTGTTTTTTTAATAATTTTTAATTTCTCAAAATCAAAATAAATGAATGAAAAATTGTTCTTTTTTCTTTAATATAAGAAAGCATAAAAGTATGAAAGTAAAAAAAACAATTGGAAATAGAAGAATGTATTTTGCAATGATATTATTATTAGAAATAAAATAATAAAAAGAAATCAAAAATTAAGAAATATTAAAAGTATTTATTATTCAATGAATTTTAATTGGATAAATGTTGACGAATGAAAAATAGAAATTTTTATGATAAATTCGATAATATATTTTGATTCTTAGAAAGATAATAATTCTTTTTTTTTTTAAACGTTATACAAATAATATTCTATTAAAATTTATTATATACAAAATGATTCAATTAAAGAATGATTAGGATGATTATCGTTTTTATTATAGATAATAATATTCCATGCAATAGAAAGAAAGAGATTCAGAATATGTTCATGCGTGAATTAGTACCAATAGATTCCGTATGGAGAATAAATGAGGTGACATTTCGGCAGCAGCAATATTTTTGCATTCAACCTGATAGAAATGTAGTCGAATGCAAATCACCGATGGGTTGTTATGAGACACGATATGCTATGCCTATTAATACACATACAGTATCCAATGATGTAAGTTATTCAAATGATAAATGAAACCTAGAATTGACTATCTTATCAGCAGCTAAATAATCTATAACTTTTACTAAATTAATTAAATATCTAAATTAATTTTGGTAAATAATGCTTAGTTTTAAAACTTTTCGTCATTTCAATGATTGTTATCTGTTATCATATCTATTGTGTATTAATTTATATCACATTTATCATTTGAAGATAATAATCTTATATAATAAAGTTTAAATTCATTATCTAATTATTATAACATATTCTTTTAGCTTCCAGCTGGTTGTATATCAGATATTGATCAAAAATTATTGGATAAATATCCATATTTAGCATTATGCTCACAATATTTAAAAATGGATTTGCAAAGAATGCTTCGATACGGATACACGTGATACGACAACAGATATACCAATAATTGTATGTTGTTGTAATACAAATCCTTACAACGATTGTCCATCACGTGCTCGTGTCACCAATTTAGGATATATACCTGAAATATAAGAAATAAGAAATCTGAAAATCCATTAAAAAAAAAAAAGAAAATTGGAAATAAAAGAAAGTTTATTTGACAATCAGTTATACATGATTTTTTTATTGTTTTTCCTCTTCCATTCTTCCTAGTAAATGATTTAAAGATTTCTCGTTTCTTTCAAATGTTAATATTTAACAAATGTTTTAATCCTCTTTTATAAGAAGAAAAATGAAATCGATCGTGTTATCACTCCCGATAAACATTATTTGTTATTGTTTCTGATAAGCAAACATTATTTGATAATAAAATTTTGGAAATAAAAATATCTATTGCCAAATATCATTCATCAGTTAGAGAACTGCTCAAATTCGTCAAAAACTCTTATTCACAGAAATCATTTTATCATTCTTTTTTCGAAATCGATTTCATAAATTCCGAGAACTTTTTCCGATTTGAATTTTCAAATCTCTTTAGACAGTGTCAATGATTTTAAAGTTCAATGGAATTTCTAAATAACATTAGATACTTTATCAATATGCACTTCAATTAAATTCTTATAGTAGAGCATAGTTTCAGATGACTGTGCAATTATTCGTATATTTTGGAATTGGATTTACTTTTAAATATTTCATTAGACCATGACTTAACTCAAAGTAAGGACCAAATAAACTTTCTCATTCAAACACATTGGAAAATCGATTATCATTTGCTAGATCCCGCACATAATCTAATTCATCTAAATTCATCACTAAGTCCAGTCCGTTCACTACCCGAATTCAATGAATTTTTGAATTTAAAAATCCCATCTTAAATTCTAAAGCACATATGTCAGCTAACTAATTTATTTGACAATGAAGGGTATGAGTCCACAAGAAATATAAGAAATTTTATCGACAACAATATTTACACAACAAACACATAAAATAAGATTTAACACTAAAATTTAATAATCCAAACTTAGAAAGAAATTTTATCAATTCTTTTTCCTCTTTTGTACATACTCCGTAAACTAAACTGACAGCAATCATAAATAGTGATGCCCGTCATTTGTCATTAATATAAGACAGAGCGACTTGGAAGATACTTCAATAAATCATAAATTCATCTGAAATATTTCACTAAATTTACGCAAGAAATTTTGTAAAAAATAATGTTATTAATTGAGAAAAAATTATGGCATGATTTTAACGTATGAATAACTTTTGTGATAGATTTTACCAAAATCTCATATATATAAATATATAAAAATAATTTGAAGTGAAAAATACCATTTTCTCATCAACTTTTGGGTCCCAGTAGAAGCTAACAAATTAATATATTCGCTTTCTTCAATGCCACATATTTCAGCAATCGGCCGAAAAGAATTTATTGATGAAACCAGAAAAGTACTAGTTTGAAGTGCATTATTGACCGCTATCAACAATTTCTTGACATGCAATAAACTGAAAGAGAAAAGAAATGACAACATTCTAGCCAATAATATATTCCGCTAGCCTATTTTTTCTTTTGATTATTCAGTGCCAAGTTGCAATAACATAACTTGAAAGCCATCAAAAATTTCCTTCCAATTTGGCAGAAGGTAACTCTTACCTAGAATCGATAAGAAATGGCTGCAAACAGTTGTAACATTCCACTATTTTGGCCATATTTTTTTAGTAGAATCATAAACATCTGCATTCAATGCTAACAATAATAAATTTGATTGCAACTGAAAATTACCAAGGATACCACACAAATTTAATGTTTCCTAAGTATTATTTTAAGGAATGAAAAATAAACATACTACTAAGGAGAAAAACAGTCGGAAGTTCACAAACAGGATTGGAAATTTTTACCGCTAGTTTTATACATTTGCCAGATCTTTTATGCAATAATAATATAAAAAAAACGTACCAAATGACCAGTTTGTATGTGCTGAAGACAATGTGAGGCAGCTTGTTCGCAAAGCCTTCGAAGCCTACAATTACGAATTGCTCGGCATATTAGCATCGCAGCTATGTATCGTTTTGCACAAACATTCAAACTGTAACGCATCTCTGACTTCACCATATCCTATAAGAAAGAATTTGACCTCAGATATCTTGCGAAATTTTATTAGAATAACAAAATTAGCTGAATGGATGCGTTATATAGAAGGCGCGGAAAAAGATTGGTTATTTTAATGCATAAAAAAACGTCCATTTTAAAAATGCAGCATTATTTATTCGTTAATTAATTTCAACATGTGGTAGGGAAACTGCGCTGAGGAAAAATATTTTACAAGTAAGAAGATCCTACTTTTTAGCAATGATTTCTCCATTAAATTCACCAACATCATAATAAAAAGATGAAAAATTTGTAATACTGCGGCAGATTTAGTCAACAATGCTGATGAAACCAAAAACTGGATAAAAATTAGAAATTGCAAAATTCCGAAAACAGCAATATACCTTCGCAATATTTTTCAAATATTTCTTGAGATTCAAAGCATTTAATTTATTTAATTCTTTCGAGACACGACGAGTGAACCTCCAAAATTTGGCGTGTCTAAAAATTACTGCTTTCAGTTTTGCATTATATTGTATGTAATACCTGAGAGTTCCTACACTCCCGAATTAAAATCATTTAACTTTCAAAAGGAAAAGTGCATAAATCAAAGTTCACTTTTATTCGCTGCCGATTTATATAAAAATCAAAAATTTGATAACCTGTAGGGAGCACTCATTTTGTATATCAGTGCATCAAGTATGGGAACGGATTGCGGAGCAACAGAACCAGGATAAAGATCAATCAGTTTATCAATAATCATCTGAAGCAAATATTTAAGGAGTTCACAAATCAATGGCCTTTCTAAAACTAAAAGTTTTGAACCCGATTTCATATGATTACTGACAACAGAGAGATGTAGTCAAATTATGGCAACATGTTACGATATTCGTTAAATAATCTGAATTGATTAGTGAATCAATGAATCTCAACTAAAAACCAGATAATGAACTTACCTTTTCTTTGATAACCTCAGCATCGAATTTTTGTTACCTATTTCAAAAGGATTATGGACTGGTTGCGAGCAATACTCATCTACCATTGAAAGCAAAGATTCGTCTTCCAAACTTTCAAATAACTTCATCCTACAAGGAAAAATAATTATGTAAAGAATTTTTACTTATATGTTACATGTATTTCCTGAACATCTGTTTACAGCATGCATTTCAATTATTTCAAATTTAATTTGATAAATTGGTCCATAGATTTTCGGTCAAATCTCACTGTTTCATTTCTAAATTCTTAAATTTATTTTTTTTTCAAAAATTTGCAAATTATAGCTCATTAGGATTATTATTTATACTAAAAAATATAGTGCTAATGATGCAGCATGCAAAAGTATACTACATGCAATACAATATCGTGACAACCCTCCTACATATTCCATTAACATGAATAAATAAATGAGATAAAAATAATACACTTAAGGTATTTGAATTTTTATATATTTAAAAATAATTTAGTCGAATAATCCAGTGATAAATATTGATAATATCATAAAATTACGTCTTGTTCGACTAAATTCTTAAAAATGAGATACCCCAACACCCATCACAATAATTATTTCTCCATACTGAATTGAAAATCCCAGTACTTCTCGAAGGAAGAACAAATCACATAAACCTACATCTTTAAAAATTTAGCTTCATCTCACATCCCCAGATGCCATGGCTAACATGAAAATTCAAAATCCCACTCGTTTTAAAACATTTATTTGAAAAATATTTGTAATATGTATTATCTAAAAGGGATTCATTTGAAGATAGCTACAAATTGTGAGGGATTATTGGAGAGAAATCTGAATATGAAAAGTTGTATAAAATTAGCGAAGGACAGTTTGTATTATTGCAATAAAGCAATATTTCTTTTTCCGATTTGCAAAGGTTTAAGTTCAAATTGAAGACATTTCACTGATACTCAACAAAACTTCTGAGCATTCCATTTAATTAAAATATTGATCAATAACTGATTTGTTATCAATCAATTCCTTCCTAAACATCATTTTTGCGATAAAATAGTATCGAAAGATAGAGAATTGAGAAGAATAAAATACTGTCGAATTTTTAAACTCAGTTTAATGACATAACTGAATGCGATATCAGAATAATCTATCTAAATTACATAATGATTATTGATATGAATAAAAAAATTGCTGCTATTTATTACTCAAATAATGTCACAAATTATAATTTAAACTTGAATAACTAGCTATCGATGTGAGAATGATTTATTAACATATATACAAAAAAGTTATATTTTATTAAATCAATGTTAAAAGATGCTGATCATTATCATCAAATTTAATTGTTAATTTTAAATTATAAATTTAAAAAAAAGAAGTATAAATGAATGATAGATAAATTTACATTGAAGAAAACTTACTAATAAGCATTTTTTCATTATTTGATAATTATTTGATAGATATGATAAATTTATATATTATTTGATAATCAAATGTCATAGCCTTTTTTTGCCAATGTAAATTTTACGAATGAAATAATTATTATAAGTTTTTAAAAATAAAGCAAATATCATACAAAATTTTCTTTTCAATTCATTGTTAATATATTATATTCAATTATTTTAATATTTGCTTTTTAAAATGAATAATTTTAAGATTTTTGTAAGAAAAAAAAGAAAATCTTAAATTAAAAATTCAAATAATAAAAGAAAATGTAATAGAAATTAAAAGAAAATGAAAATCTTTGATTGATTTAAGATAACTTAAATCATATATGATTACTTGCTGATATAATTATTGCAACAAATAATTGCATATTAATTACAAATACTATATAATATTATTATAGCAATCAATGATAACTACAGATCAAATTATTGATATGTGATAGAAATTAGAAGAGAAGGAAAATTTTTGATTGATTTAAGATAACTTAAATCATATATGATTACTTGCTGATATAATTATTGCAACAAATAATTGCTTATTAATTACAAATACTCTATAATATTATTACATAAATCAATGATAATTATAGATCATATTATTGATAATTTCATTAATACTGATTGCTTGATACTATATAATATTGCTAATTATAGTAGATGATGAGTACTATAATATTGCCAATTATGGTAAATGATGATTTCTGATTTTCTTATTAAATGATGAATATAAGTTAGATGTAACATTTATTGCTGTCCTGTATATGAATGTGATGAATATAATTTCGTTTTTGTAATGTATATATTTTTAAAGGTTAATTATTATATGTATAATTTGATACTTTTAATTGATATATATTCCTTCTTTTTTTTTTCATTGAATAATCTAAAATTTTAGTCTTTTGATAATTGAAATTAAGATGACATAAAAAGTTAAAATATAATTCTATTTAATTTCAATTTTAAGTTTTTAATTAAAATATTGCAACTAATCGTATGTTTATATATTAGTAAATGATTAGCTATTATTATTGATGATTTGAAATCATAAATGTATAGATATTTAGAAAATTTTTTAAGTTAAATATCAAATATATTATATTTTTAAAAAGATTAATATTTTATTATAACAGAGATTAATATGATACTATCAATGAATATGTGATATTATTATCACATTTTGAATAGCTTTTTGAATAAAAGCATTCATTTTAAAATAACTTTTTAATCTTTATTCTAATAGTATTGTTTAATATATTTCAATATGATTCTTCGATGAAAGAATGATAGACGAAATATCTCATTATCATGGAATTTATAATCATGAAATATTTAAATGAATTGAAATGAAATTTGTATTAATGAACCAATTTAAATCATTGATATGAAATGTACAAAATATTTAATCGAACAATATTAGTTTTTCTTTTGTCTTCTTTTAAATGGATCAATTCAATATCATTTATTTCATTATCAAAGAATAATAAAACAATTAAAATAACGTCTTTGAAATGGTGATTATTATTAGAGTCTCCGGAGGAAGGTCAAAGGTCATAGATTTTGTAGAGGCTATTGAGTGACCGTTAACACCGTTGTGTTCAGTTAAACAGTATCGGAAGAGATGTCTCCGGTAACTGTATCCTTTCTTCTTCGTTGATTACAAAAGGCAATAGCAATTTATTTAACGCGGCCCCACTTTTGCATAGAGCTGGACTAAAAGGATTGCATTCTCTCATTCAACTCTGTATTCTGTATTATTCATTAATAGATAAATATTTCGAACTTTCTGTCACAAGAAATACGGTTATTACTGCATCTAAACGAGCCCGTTCTAGATATATGTTTAAAGAAAAGATTACAATTACATTCCCTTAAAACGAAAGAAAAAAAATCCTCTCCAAAGAAGATTAACGATGACTTCATTTCCGTATTCGATTGTCATCTGTATCAAAAAGCTCTTCTCAATCAAACTCAAGAAATTTATATCAATAAGTCACTTTGACAATTTCTAAATATATCTCATTCAGAACTTAAGCATTCTTAGCGAAAATTTTAAAAATTCACCATTATTCTATACGGATTTTAACTTTCATTTAAAAATTATTTTTTTATTTTTTTATACGAATGAATATTACCATTTGTATTCAATACTAAGATTCAATTTTCGAGTTGAAAAATTTTTTAGGAAAAATTAAGAAAATATATTGCGATTTCTGAATCTGATCGGTATATTAGTTATTTTGCTAAAAGAGCTAATTGTATCAAATCAATTTGCTTTATTTGGAAAAAAAAATGGATGACGGAAAGATGAAACATGATCAGATGCTACATTCATATTAGAATTTTGATCAAGAAGGCAATATTTGTTTACTTTTTTAATCAAGCCACAAAAGTAAGCAATTGTATAAAAAAGGAATTAATTTGCTATGATTCAGAAAATGAAAGAATTTGAGGAAATTTCAGAAGAATAACAAATGACAGAAATAAATATTATTAAGTTGAGATATGTGAATTTCGAGTTAAAAGATTTTCTTTTTGTTACAGATGATTATTCATCATGTCAACGAAACTGTACCGAATTGAATCCAGAAAAAGTACCTGAAAATTGCTCAACTTCACGGCGTGGCTCTACCTGTGCAAATATAGGGTCGATCATTATTATCGCCAATGCTTGACGGTAACAGTTTATTGTCAACGAATTGTGACGAATGTTAACGAAGTTGCTGTATATACTTTTTTTTAAATTATCAAGAAAATAATCTAAGAAAGAATAATCTAATTTTCTCTCTACGATAGATATCATTTATTCTGATATCATTTAATTTGCAATTCAAAACAAATCATTCTTTTTTTTTAAAGATATTATTTGTAAATTAATCGAAATAATTGATACTATTCTTTTAAAAAATGAACAAAAACAACTCTACAATCTATTTTATTACTAATAATTTGCTATGTGTTATCACACTATGATATTTGATAAATTAATGAGCAAATAAATGGGATGGGATAAATGATAAGATAAATGATAAAAACAGCGATTCCTATTATTCACTCCAAAATGTACTCTGCAAATATTGTGTAGTTGAAAATATTATAATTATAATATCAATAAACAATAAATAATACTTCCGAAGCAGTATGTTCCTGAAATCAATTTTGCTATCTAAATTAATTGTTCACTTTTAATTTTATAAAAACATTATTTATCTTATCATGTTAATGTATTTGTTTCATATATATCAGATAAATGATAAATAAACTTTAAATTTATTGGCACGGTATAAAATTATTTAAATTGGAAATTTGTTCAGTTTCATTTTCGTCTTATGATATTAGAAATTATTTCCCAAATTTCTTTCTTTTTTATGTTTATGATTTGAAACTAACACGAAATCGATTCCGAAATATCACAAATTTAGTTTGAAAATAATGCAAATTTATCGTAATATTTATCAGGGACACGGTAGATTACCGTATTGGTGACAGTATGCAATGCAAGCATAATTTGTTATCCTTTATAAATTTTATTTTAATTTTTTTATTTATTTTTAAATCATATTTTTTTAATTTATCTTATTTTTCCTCAAGTTTGCGAAGAAAATTTATATGAATTTATGATGTTCTTAAAAATTTCAAAAAAAAAATATGATTGAAAATAAAAAATCACATATTACAATTATATTATTACGATGATAGCCAATTAATCATTGATTCTAAATAATATTAAAAAAACAAATTGAAAATTAGACAAATATTTTCTTGTATTTTTCATCATATTGAATAAAAAAACGTAACGCATTGAGCCGAATAGTCCATCATTTAAGAGAAGATGAGTTACGTAATTATGAAACAGATTATATGAAAATGATTAATGCTAAATTGATGGGAATTTCAAATGAATTAATCTTATCTTAAAACAAATCAATTAGTTATTTCACTGAAAGATAATTCATATCAGTATATCATTTTTACGATGATTGTGAACGAATGATTAATTTATTATAAATATTTTAATGTACTGAGTAAATAATTAATTTATCATAAATGTTTCGTGTATAACTTTACTTTATTGGATGATTATAATTTCAAATTAAATTTCAAAATAAATTAATTTCAATTAATAATTTCTTCGTTAAAATTTAAACGACCATTAATCTTTAAGAATTTGATATTCGAAATAAAATAAATCTGATCAAGGCGTTATATTTGAATTTCGAAATATGAAAAATTGAAAGACCATCTTTTATTGAATTCAAATTAGCCTATGTTTTTTTTTCATTTAATTCTTCAGAAGCAGAATGGTTTTAAACTTAGAACGATATATCGAAATGACGAAAAGTCGGATACTAAGTTTGAGAAGTAAAAACCGGATTCAAATATCAAATAAAATTTGGTTACCACAATTATTGATGTTCGACATTATTCAAAAAAATATATTTTTTTATCTTAATAATATAATAATAATAATAATAATAATAATAATAATAATAATAATAATAATAATAAAGTTGATAATTGGAATGCAAACAATAATATATCATTTTTTGCGTCACTTCGGTTAGTTCAAAAATTTCATGGTTTGCAAAATAGCGATCATATTACATTTATCATATCTTATAATTATGAAAAATGTAATTATAACTACATATATTATTGTTATTGTTTATTGTTAATATGCAGTATCATATTGCACATTATCATAATGGGACATATCAAAATAAAAACTGATACGAAATTATGATAGAGATTTTCCAGCAAGTACTGTTAATTAGTATTGAAATAACATCAGCCTTACTAACAATTTTCTCTATCATATCAATATAAACTGTCCGAATGCTTCATTATCATAACAGTTGTTTCATCGAGCATAAACTTTTAAATAATCTTTTGCATACTGCACAACCTTTCGTGAAACAAGAATCTGTATACCAAAACATATTATCGCCATTCATATATGTACAATATTCGATACCAATTGGAAAACCAGGGAAAAATTTTTTAAAATCTACCTTACTTCCGTCTAACCATTCAAGTTGATCGCTTGTTTGTCCACGTAAACCGATAAAAATCCGTTCACAATTGGCTAATTCTAAAAAAAAAAGTTTATTATGACAACGTTATGCAATTATAAAAAAAAATTAACTTTTCCCGAAATCCTAAAGAAATTATATATTTTCATAATTAGAAATGTTATAAATTAATTTTATAAGCAATGACACATTTCAATACCTAACTTTTATCTTATCCATTCTCTTAATATAATGCTTACTATCAATATATTTATTCTACATCTAAGATTTTATTGATTGATTTATTTAAATATTGAAATTAACACTTTTTACTTTTATTGAAATAATTTGATATAATCAATAGGCATTTTTTCTTATCATTTCTGAATAATTAAGTCATGTAAAAATTGACATGTAAATAAATATTTTTAATATTTGATATGAAATGATAGTTTTATTATTAATAATTTAAAAAATCGATCCACAAAAGAAACTGAGATTAGAAATATCTATGAATAATATAGATAATTGCTATTATTAGTTACTTCAGTTCGAATAAAGCAAAAATTTCATAATTATAAAATTCTTACTGTATATAAACGAAATTCTTACCGTATACAAGTGAAATTCTTACCGTATACGAATAAATTTTCCATTTCAGAATGTATTGAAACTAAATGTGCATTTTCCTCTGCACACATTCGTTCATACCTCACTGCACTAATATTTTCACTTCGAGAAATCTCATTAATAAACTACAATTGAAATTAAATTAAAAAGAATACGGTAATGAGCAGACGTAGAAAATGAAATAAACAAATTATATGATGAATATTTCGATGCTTCGTCGTCTTCTTCTTATTCTTCGAAAATTTAACATTTGATTCAACGAATGATAATTTTAAATTTAAATTTTTGAAAATTTAATTTATAGAAAAATTTCTATTCTGAAAAAAGAAACAGAAAACTTTAAAAGCTAACTTTATAATAAGCATTTGTTTCGTTATTGTAAACCCAACCTGGATATTGGATATCTATAAAAAATGTTTTTTTTTTTTATATATATTCTAGTATGCAATGTTAATTTCAATAAATGCAAATAAGGATATAAAACAAATGAGGATGAGGAATATATATATATGTATACAAATACAAATAGCTGAAAAGAATTTCTATTTTTGTAGATTGATAAGATAATCACAAAAAGTTATAAAAATTGATGATTTTGATTAAAATGATAAAATTGAATTAGAACGAATTCTCTCTTTCATTTTTTTTTCTCTCCCTCTCTTTCTCTCCTTCTCTATTTCTTTTCTTTTCTATTGTTTTAAATTTTTATTAAGCTAATAATTATTTCATAATGGATAGAATAGAAAGAAAGAATATGAAAATTTGAGATAAAAATTAAACTTACTAATAGTACATAAATTACATGTACGCTTGCATTTTTTATCATAAATTTATGATAATCTGATTGTTTACAAAGTTTCTGAAGCATTGAGCATAATAAATAATTATTATCCATACATCCAGCATATCTACATAATCCACAACTACCAGCACATTCAATTGCTAAAATTGCCTTAAATACGATATCTACCGTAGTACATTGACCTTTTTCGGCAATCATTCGACAATTTAAGACCGAATCTGAAAAGATAAAACTAATATTTGAAATATTCTTTAAAAAAATAAACAAATTAAAATATCATTTTTATAATTTCTTTTAATATATCATATCATAATAATGGGAATGTTAAATCATTAGATTGATTAGAAAATTTTTAATCGATAAAATTGTATTCTAGCAATTAAAAATTATAATCGTAAGAAAGTAATGAAAGAAATGTAACAAACTAACAAACTTTTCTTATCAGCACACATGAAATCTGGATGATGACAGCAACTACGACATTGTTTTCGGCATTCTTCAACAATATGCGATTTCGCATTCATACAACGTGCATTTATTGTTGGACTGTAAAAGCGAAAAAAGTTAAATATTCGCAAATATAATAAGTTTGATAAAAATTAAAATTTTAAAACTAACAAAGCTTCATTGTTTGGGAATGCTTGTTGACAAATTCTATCTGTTTGAATATTGGAACATTTTGTTGCAGAAAATTCATCGGAACATGGCGATATAGCTGCATGAATTGTTGAAATATAGAAAACATTTAATAATAACCCATATGCCATTATGTAATTTATTACGATAAATTCTATAAATTAAATTAATAAGAAAGATTATTTCCTTTAAAAGATAATTAATAGAATATGAATATTATATATTAATTAATTAATTAACTTATTTATTTACGATATGAATATAATATATTAATTAATTAATTAATTAATTTACGATATTAATTATTATAAACATTTAAAAAATATTTATATTAAATTTGAAAGAAAGAAAAATTACATTTGACATGAAAAGAAAAGAATGTTTATAATTGAATTGAATGCTATTCAATAATAACATTTATTGCCTATAAAATATCAAAAGGAAAAATAAGAAAAAAGGAATCGTTGAACTCATAAAATATAATGGCAAAATAAGGGACAATGAACTCAACAAAACTATTTTCCGACATTTAATTTAACAGTTTTTTTTCTATTTAAATAAAATTCGTCAATTTGAGAAACTTTTCTTTTGATTTATTCTTAACAGTGATAGTAATGTTGATAATAATGATGATAATAATAGTGATAATGAAAGTGAGATGCTAACGTTGTGACAATAAAGCTTTTGAAATCAATTATCAATTCTTATCATGATCATAATTTATACATGATTTCTTGGGGAGCATTTCTCATGGAGCATATTAGTTGCACAGTGGCCCATCGTTGTCTTTAAACAATCCGCTAAAGTATTTTGACTGAAATGTTGAAATTTTTTCTTTAATCATTGCTTCATCTTCTAGCTTGATGAGGGTAAAAGTATTATCACGGAATCCTATTGATTATCAGCGAGAAACAAAAAATGATATTTACAAAGGTGAGTATGTTTTTGTCTTCCTCTTCGTTTGTTTGTAATTTCTAATTAATGATAATCTGAATATCGTAAATGGTTACTAGAAGTCAAATAATAGAAATAAGTATTATCTGCATAAATACCATAACTTCAAATAATAGAAATAAGTATTATCTGCATAAATACTATAACTAAGTATTAATTAGATAGATGCGGTAAACAAATATTATCAGTTCAATATTAATTACAGCACTCTTACGCTAGTTAAATCATAAAATTAAAGAGGTTATAATATTTAATTATTCAGCTGATCTCTTTTATAATTCATATATGATATTTGCAAATTTAAAATTTCAGCTCCTCGGAGCTTCAAATTGCCGGAGGACCCGTTTCAGGTTCAAGTGGAATACACACGAGCTCTGAATGCCGCTAAACTAAATAGGTGAATGGAATATCAATTAACTGTAACTGATTTCTGTCTATACATATGCATTTTCTCTAACATTTCAAAGATCGGTTTTTTCGTGGAATGATCTGTCCAATAAAAAATGATACACGTTAAAGTTACAAAATATTATTTCTCGTTTCAGTAGATTAGATAATCTTTTGTGTCGAGAATAATATTCTTTGGGAGTTCTTTTTTTGCACCCAAAATAATAGGTAAGACATTTAGCGGAGCAATCAGTAGTAAAAAATTTATTTTTATTTTGAGTTTTTACATAATGAATAGTTCTTATGTGTATTGGATGCCATCTGATATCTAAATAAAGCTCTAGTAATTGTTTTTAGGGTCTTTGCAAAACCATTCATTTCAAGTTTAGATGGTCACAATGACGGTGTTTCAGTGCTTTGCAAACATCCTCTCAGGTTTGTCTTATTTTTTTCCGAATAATGGAGCATGGTTTGATTAATTAGATCAGTTTAGTAGCACTTTTGCAAGTTCCAAGAATAATCCGCTGTATTTTAGATTACCAGTGATTTTCTCCGGTGGTCGAGATGGCCAGGTACGAATATGGAACTTGCCACTTCATAAATGTTTGGCAACAATACAAGCACATAGTGGGCCTATTAATGGTAAAATTTTAGAGTTCAAAGAGTAGCTGCTTCATAAATTGTATTTTTTTTCGAAAGAATATATTTGGAAAAAATTATGAAGGATGGGAAAATAAAAAAAAATTATGAAGGATGAGAAATAGAAAAATAATAGATTGTTCTTTTGTCCTTAATAATTTTCAATTTAAGGGATTTCGTGTGATAATCTTTTGGGTGAAACCTTCGTAACTGTTGGACATGATTCCCAGCTGAAACACTGGCGTTGTCCAGATCCAGTTGAAGGCGATCTCTCAGAACCTATGCATTCAATACCCTTAATGGTGTTGCTCATGCGGTGTCACATATTGTGAATAGTGCTGATTACGTTACATGCGGTGAGGGTATCCATGTATGGAATAAATTAAGGTAAGTCGAACAAGTGCTAGAAATTCTCTCTGTTTCTTGTGATTTATTGAAGATATTGAATATTTTCACCAAAAAATCTGTGCTTCAGAGATTCGCCGATCCGAATATATAACTTGGGCGTTGATTCAGTTTACACAGTCAAATGCAATCCTGTCGAACCAGATATCATAGTGGGTTGTGGTAGTGATCGGACGATTGCATTACTAGATACAAGGCAGAAATGTCCATTGAAAAAGTTAGTCTTTTTAAATTTGATTGCCATGGTTGAATTTATACAGTTTTGACGAAATTTCAGCGAAATTCACTGACTTCAAATTTCATTTTTCAACGAAACTTATTTTGCTTTCTAAAAAGATGTTTTATTCAGGTGACGATGAAATTGCGTCCAAATGCAGTTAGCTGGAATCCAATGGAAGCTTTTACATTTACGGCTGCAAACGAAGATTACAAGTACAATCAGCCTTCATATTTTAGTTTCGTTATCATTGTTATAAATAATGAAACTGTTTTAAATTCAACTGTTTCAGAACTCACCAATTTTTATTTGGACTCATTTTCCAGTTTATATACGTTTGATATCCGCAAGCTGACTGATCCTCGACGCGTATATAAGGGTCACACGAATGCAGTGATGGATGTTGATTATTCACCTACAGGAACTGAATTTGTTTCTGGAAGCTACGATCGCTCTTTAAGGATATTTCCTGTTGAATCCTTTAGTAGTAGGTATGTTTTATTTGTGGTTCTTTTATTCATTCTTTCTGTTCAAAAATTCTAGAACTTAGTTATTACAGTTGCGGTCAATACTGAATGAGACTGTAGTCAGCGAATTTTTTAAGGGAAATATATCACACCAAACGAATGCAGCAGGTGCTTTCTGTGTTGTGGTCACTAGATAATAAATTCGTGTTATCTGGCTCCGATGAAATGAACATCCGCTTATGGAAAGCGAATGCGAGTGAGAAGTTAGGACCGGTATATGTTTTACTGATGCAATTTTTTTGTTTGATCAGTTTTACATGCGTTGAAGTTATTTTGATTTTTTGCAAACGTTTTAAAACTTTTGCAGTTCTGATTAATTCATTTTCATTATAATTAATTTCATTTCAGTTACATCGCCGTGAACGTGCGGCACTTAATTACAATGCGCGATTATTGGAAGTTTATGGTGAACATCCTGAAATTAGGCGAATTGTAAAACGTCGTTTCGTCCCGCGATCGATATACACGTATGTTTTTTTCTTTCTATCAAATATCATAGTACGTTTACACTATGATACGTAATTCTATTTATCAGAAAAATACGTGACTTTTGAGGGATTTATCAGCTCATAACTTTCTGGAGAAATTCTAAAGTTAACATTCAAATTTTTATTTTTATTATTTCATCAAAGATTCTCTTTTTTAGAGCTACAAAGGAGCACAGGGCAATAAGCTTGTCGCAACGGCGCAAAGAAGAAAACAGAAGAAAACATTCGAAACCTGGTGCTGTTCCACATGTTCCGGAGCAATTGAAACATATGGCATAGGAATCTATTGCATTACGATCGTGAATTTGTATTAAAAATTATTAAGGTTTTTTAAAAAGTATTTACATGAATTGTTAAGAAATCACTTTAGGGAAGTGATGAAAATATATAATTGAGGAAGAGGATAACAGAATTTTTGCAAGTTTGGACAAAATTTATAAATTTGACTGTATTTGTTTCACTAATTATCTCGGACAATTAACTTTTTATTTAAAAAAAATGAATTTTTTCTATTTCTCATCCATTAAATAAGGCTAACTGTTCTGTATGTTTCATGTGTAGTGAGTGTCCACTCATTTTTACTATTTTTGTTTTTACTCTTCGAAAGAATTGTTGTTGAGCTTGATAATTCTTCTATAAATTTTGTTAAAATTTTTTACAACTACTAGCCTTTTGATACGATGTGAACTAGAAAGTATGAAATATGTATCTATATAAACATCTGCTAAACAATTAGCATAAACTAAAAAAAGATTAAACTTCGTCGCAACTGGCATTGATAATTTCTGCTATCATGTGATAATATAAAGTTGAAATTTACAGTCATGTGCAATATAATATTTAATTCCAAAGGTCAATGACTGGTACGATATAAGATTACAGAAGTATAACATATATGAATCATACTTCACTATTATAAATTATGGAATGTGATTTTTGTGATAAAATATGACATTTTTGGCTATTAGCTATTTAATACAACCCGAAAATTCATTCTTCATTTTCTTCTCCTGAAGAGGCTTATTAGCTAAATCAGATTCGTCATATTGGTCAATCATAGTAATTTTTCGCAGCATTTCCGGATCTTCCTGCCATTCAAATGGTTTGGTTTTGTCAATCTAAATTTTAATTTAAAAAGAAAGAAAATAATATTCTCAACTGAACGGCATGTTTGTGCCTATAAATTCCATGTCTGAAATATTTCGAATCTCGGAAATCCACTGCTTTAATGCTAAAAATTTGTTTACCTTTAAACGATCCATAGCTTGATTGATAACTGCATGTATGACACGATACCTTGGACGAGCATTGAATCTAAACTTTTTTTGGATTTTTAGCATACTATTAGGAAAAAAAACTTCAGGAAAGTTAAAAAAGATTTTTTTCGACATGAAATAGAAAAATCTGAACAATACGCAGTTTGATCGATTATATCAAAAATTTTCTCAAATTCTGATGGAGAATCGCCTAGAAGTAGTTTTCGGCCAGGACCACGTATGAATTTTTCCATTCACCAACTAATAGATACTCTTTTTGGGATCATGTATGATCCATGGTAAGCTTCCTAAATATTCATTTTAGTAAATATTCAATATTTATTTCGACGAGACTAAAATCAATAATTTTTCATAGGAGCTGATAGAAATAAATTTTTTGCTGATGCAATCAATAATAATTGATAATTTTTTAAACTTTGACAACTATCAATCTTTTTTTTTTTGTTTTGGTTTTTTCAATTTTTCTTTATTAATCAAAAAATTAGAAAATCTAAGAAACAAATATCCAAATATGCAATAAAAGAGATATCATAGAAGTTTACTTACCGACAATCATTTCAATGATCATATAGAACCATGATTCTAGATCATCTTTTCGACATTGTTCCGAAAAATTATGTGCATTCAACGGCGCATAATATATTGTACCCATTAAACTGGCCGCATTTCGTCGTTCAACAAATGTACCATTTTCACGACTGCAATTAATTTTTACACAGTTTTTATTTCTGAGCATTGTTGTTAATAAATGAAGTGAAGTATATTGAATTGAACTAATAAAGCATAAAGATGAAAGGAGTAATTATCAATGAAATTAAAGTATCTTTCATGTTTCTTCTATTATTTAACTAACATGAATCTTCGAGCAAAACCAAAATCAAGCATGTAAATTAATCCCATATTTTTCTTTCCAATACAAAAATTATTTGCTTTAACATCGCGACAAAGCCAACCGCTATCATGAAGTGCTTCAATACGTTTCAATGTTTGAGATGCAACTCTAAGTGATGTCGAGAGACTGAATCTGAAATTCAAATTCAAAAAAAATCAAGATCAAAATAAATGATTTTTTGTTCAGCTCTATAAGCGATTCAAATATCAAGAATGATTAATTCGTAAAAAATATGATATTGTAAAGAAAGTCTGATCTTTTTCTTTTTATGAATTCAATTTTAAGATGTTATTTGTTTTTAAAAATTCAAATGAATTGATAATGAAATAAATAACTTTCCCAACTGATTAAGAATATATCAAAAAAGTTTTTAATATGGATTAAAATTTTCAATTAACTTTTTGTTGGTATCAAACGTCTTAGACGTTGTAAATCAGGACCGACCAATTCCATAATGATGTATTTGTACAGTGTTGTTTTACCAGCAGCAATTAAACGTGGAAATCCCGCGGTAATATTCTGATGATTAAGTTGCTTTAGTACTAATGCATCTAATTTTAATACAGGTCTATAATAATGAAAGTATTATTTTTCTTTATATATATTTAAATAAACATTAAAATTAGAGTACCATGAAAAAGTAAGTTTAGTTGATGATGTAATTTATAAACAAATAAGATAATCAAAAGTTTTTTTATTCAAGAAGAAGGATGAAATATTCCACATATAATTGTAATAGATATCTCAATTTTAATTATTTAAATACTCAAAATAGTCGTAGTATTTGATAATATTCTTTTACTCTATCTATTATAAGATAGTTCACGAAATAATGTGAAAAACTTTGACCTTTTTGATCCAGTTGTTCGCTCAATTTTCATCGCATATTGTATACAACCTTCGCTGATGGTGTAAACTTTACTAAAAGGTCCATCGTAGAGTTCGGATTCGACATGATACTGTTTCCCCTTCAATTTGATCTCCGAACCAATAGCTAACATATCATTAACCTCACTTTCCATTAATATTAAAATGTGTTATGGTATTCAATGGCTATAAGCGACCATTCAGGATGAACATAAATAATCAAAATGATTGATTCAGCAAATTTAGCATTTTAAAACTTTTGGACCTAGAAATGCTATGCAAAGTAACTAATTCATCATTCCTTGTGAAAATCAATGTTAAATGTTTTTAAGTATTTCAGAACTCAAGAGAATGTGTTATTCAATTGATTAAATCACAAGAATGATTCAGTCAGATAGAGACACTAATCCGATTTCCGGTCAGCTCAAAAGAAGAAAGTTTAAAGTGTCTAATAAATGCTATGCGTCACAGAACAATAAAAATCAATACATTCTAATGATTTGTTTGAAAAATGTGCTAACAAACAGAAGCATTACATTTTGAAGTTGGGTAACTGATACTTAGAATTTGCAAGATATGAATATGCATCAACTAAAAGTTCAAACAAAAATTTATTTTTGAAAAATAACGATTAACATTCAAGAGCAATTTCTGAATAAAGCCTCAAGCAATAGGTCTGAATATTTCTTTTAAAAAGTAATGACTGGTATGAAGAATTCAAACAGGATGAAAAAAATCGGTCAGCTGGTTCAATTTTCAGCTTAACAAAAATTTTTGAAATAAAAGTTAAATGACTAATAAAAAAAATGATCCGTTGCATTTATCGTTAAATCATCAGCTTCATAATTTTTAGCAGTCAACAAACAATGGGAATAGTTTTTGTCGAGATTTAACAAGGTCTACGATCGCGTGCTCGTTGTCGTGGTGCGCTTTTAATGATGTTATCCACACGAAGAATCTGAAATTATGAAGAACTTCCTTTTTATTTCAAAAAGTTCACTACTTTAATAGAGCTTAAAATTCAAACATTTGCTCTTTGTGAATACTCACTAACAAAAGATGTTATAATATGTTGTCCTTTCGAAAGAGTAAGAATTCAAACATCCTACCTGCTCAGCCGCTTCCGCTGCACTCGAAACCATGCACAACTTTACACTGAACGACTCAATTAGGCCTTTTTAATAACATCCGTTGGCTCGCCTTCTTCAATATCTAAAAATTTATATGATAAATATGAGCTGTAACTATCCATTAACTGCCAAAAGCTAAAATATATCAGAATAAATATTCAAAATATCTATACATACATATTATTCTTCAAACAATTGATAATTTATTTGACAAATAGAAAAATCAAACTTATCCTACCACGTATTTAATTATAATCTTCAGATATATCCAAAAATTAAAACCTGTTCTTTTTCACGCATAATCAAGACAAAGACAAACTAACCAATTCCCATGGAATGATTGCCATTGCTATGGTAAGCACGTAATTTCGATACAATTTCTGCACTGTCTAATCCAGCATTATCGCAAATATAAATTGGTAATTGTGCCAGTGCACGAGCAAATGCCTCAACAGCAAGCGACTCTTTCCCAGCAATCTTAATTTGAGAGATAAGAAGCATTTGAAACAATAGTCAAAATCATCCATAATTATGAAATCACTAGTTCGAATCTTGATCAACTGATTTAATATCAATATTATTATTAATACCTTTTGACTTTCGGACATCGCTGCAGTGCTCATCAAGATTTCAGATGCTCCAGCACCAGCAACAGTACGTGCTTCTTTAACGTGAGTCACTAAAACACACAACGCGTCATGAAGTGATCGTTCTGCTTCATCAAGAATTTGTTGTGTAGAACCACGAACAACAATACTACATGCCTCGCCTGAAAACAGCAATATATAGTTTAACAAGTTACAAATTAATCTTTAATTTAATCTAAAGCATTCTCAAAAACCTGTTTAAAAATAAAAGATTCTAGTTATTTACAAAAATTATTTGAAAAATTTAGAATATTTCACAAGAATCATACCAATAGGAACACCAGAAAACCGCAGCAATCGATCTTCGGCAATCATAACTTCCTCGATCAGCTTACAGGAACCAAGTTTAACTATTTCAGGTGAATCAAATGTTGACACAATTTCACCACCTATAAAAAGTAATACAGAAGACCTTAAATGTTGATAAAAATAAGGTCTGCTAATTAGTAAGAGAAAAAATAAATACCAAGAACAAGAGCAAGTCTTTCGATTCCCTCAAAGTCCGCATGCTCAATTGCCATAATACCTGCATCAGCAAACAACTGCTCTGGATAGTTATAAATCAATTGGCGATTGATAAATACGTTAATTTTGTGCGCTATGATTTTATTTACCTGCAACAAATTTAATTTGATCATTTAAATTAAAACTCGCAAAAACAGAATGTTTAATTTATAAATTAACCTTATCTTTCATTTTTGTTTTTCAGCAACTTCCAGTTCAGCAACTTTGGCTACAGAATCCACACGGACTCTTGAACCGAACACTTTTACCTGGAAATTAAGTAACTCCTTTCAGCAGAATTATACAGATTTTTAAAAACGAAAACAAAGTCTCAGATAAATTTAAATACAGCAAATTCCATTGGTAAATGACCAGCACCATTCTATAAACTAGAGTTGCAAAAACTAGATCAATATAAAGATAATTTAAGCAAACAGGAAAAAATTCCAACTAAATCATAAACAATCGTAACTTAGCACCTTATTGGACAGTTTCTGTAATATCAACTGTCAAATTGCAGTTTGAAACCACAAAATTTTTTATTAATCAATGCGTGAACAAACCTTGTCGGTATCCATCGGTGTGTTAGCAATCAGAATTTTTGCATTTTCAACTTTTTTGGTTGGTACATGCCCGGACGTTTCTCAAGCAAAAATCCTTAAAATCAGAAATGAACCGTATGAAGCAAAATTATAATAATTGAATAGAAAATATTAGAAAATATGCATGTTACTTCTGCTGAACAATTACTGTTATCTTTAATATTAAAATAAACATGTGGAGAAGTATACGATCTACCAAGAGAATCGACCTCGTAGATAAAGTTATCAGCAAGGGTCTGATCTTGGATAAATACTGAAATGCATTGAGTGCTAAAACAGTTCAATTCCTTAATATCTAAAATATTTCTTTTCTCATCAAATTTTTTACTCTAACCTTCATCGAGATAACTGTCATCCATTGAACCACCTAGCTTTTTGATAATTTGAATTGATTCCAGACATCCAGAACCTTTCAAACGCAATACAGCATTGACGGCAAGCTGAGCGAAATGTTCCTTATGCTGCGCCAAAATTTTGGAGCCTAATGTTGTTCGAGCTATTTTCAATAAATCATCACGCATATCTGTTGGACTTGAAGTTTTCGCCGATGCTCGAAGAGCATCTTGAGCTATTTTTAAAGCCCGACGATAGCCAGCAATAATTATTTGCGGATGAATGCGGGCAGCAATCAATCGTTCAGCTTCTTTCAATAGCTCAGCAGCAAGAACGCTCACTGATGTTGTTCCATCGCCCACTTCCGAATCTTGTGTCATCGAGATTTCTAAACAAGCTTAATAAAAGAAGTAGCGAAATAATTAATTCAAAGAAAAATTAATGAATAATTGTGATTGAAATTTCGAGTCTTCTTTTCAGTCAGGGACTGCTGCATCATGATGCTTAATAGTCATTATCTTATCAGAATTGCTATCTGAAATGAATAGTACTCTGAAACTTAATTCTCATCACAATTTCTTACCGACAAGAACTTTCGCAGCCGGATTGTCAACGCCAATGGATTTCAAAATAGTAGCCCCATCATTTGTTACTTGTACTTGCTGTGAATCACCTTCACCGCACAATAAAATTTTATCCTTAAAGAAATAATCCTGGAAATCTGGATTTACGAAAGCATGAAGAAAATACATACTACGAAAACATGACACATTATCAGTGTGAAGGATAAGTTATAGAAGAGGTCAATATATACTCACACAATCTCAAAATCATCATCATATACGGTCCTCATGCATTAGTACGTATAAAAGTAAACAAACTTTTTCAAAATATAACAAACGGTCTACCAATTTATGTGAAAGAAGGAAGGAACTTACCATTCCTTTCGGTCCTAGCGTAGATTTAACTAAATCACCAATAGCGATAGCACCTACAAATGATGATAAACGTGCTCCTTCACCCCGTTCTTCCTGAGCATTTTGTTTTAATATCTGCACTGGAAGCATGGCCTCAATTTAACTTGATCCTGGAATATTTTATTAGAAACAAAAAACTTTAGAATATCTAGAAAACAAAAAGGAAAAAGATGAAAAAAAAACGAAAAATAAAAAGAACTGATATTAGTTTAGTGTTCAAGTTTTGAGTTTTTGATAAATCAACAATTTTTTTATTATTATATATAAATCGAGACGAATTTTGTATTGCATTAACAATATCAAAATGTAAATGATGCTTACGCATTTCTTTCATTTCACCAGTCTTTTGTAATCAACCTCTCTAGTTAAAGATTTGTGACTTTATCGCCAGGATAAAATCTTTGGACTGAGCTGATAGAACATGTGAAGTAAGTGTTAAGTATAATTTTGTTAAGGATGTATTCCTTGGAGATGTCAATCCACATCAAACATAACTTACACTCTCTATCATTTTCTCATTCGCTACCTATTTAAAAAACTTTCGGTATTACGTTTCAATTCCTTAGCAATACCGTAAAGAGAATATCACTCCAGCAGAATGATAGAAGAAATGCAGAAATAGATGATATAATTCCAAATCAGAAATGCATGCTCGTTACAGTATTATAAAACATATTCCAATGATACTATATTAGTAATTTTGAATCTATATTCCCAAAATTACAACAAATGTCTTTGACTTCGGCATAATGCTAATCTTCTTGCAATCATTATTCGATAGGAAAATATCTTAAATTTCGTATTAAATATCTTCGTTTAATAATGATTACGTCACACTAAAGCCCCGCCAACACCGCATGTTTCGATGCGATGTACGGAAAATCGAACTCACTTAGGCAAATAGAAAACCTAGTGTTTTCATTATAACCAACAGGAATTGCAAACCAAACTTATCATCGTTTCCCAATAAGATCTTAATTTGTAGGAAACCAGCAAAATTCTAAAATTTGAACTGGTTTGCTGAAAAACTTGGAATATCGATGGGTGACGCTGTTCTTATTATGTTATTGCGGGAAAGTACGTCAATGCAATTAACATTTCTCCCAGATTGTAAAATGTTTTAGATCTGACTTTTTTAGCTTATAAATACTGGAATGAGTTATAGGATAAAATCGAAGTATTTTTGAAGGTCAGAAAGGGAGGCTTACGATGTCTATTTGTATAAGATGAAAATTTGACATGTAGTATAAAGCAATTTGTATTCCCTGACTTATATGTTGATCGTTCTGAGATATTTCGATCAGTCGAATTTATTGGCGTTCTTATTTCTACAGTATCGTATAAGACAAACATTACGAAAGACGTAAATGGTAATAAATTCTAGTTGTTAGTATTGTTCTTATCTATAATTTGAAATACTTACTACTTATTTTAATAAAGTGATGAAATAATTACAGAAAACCGAGACGGTAGAGCAATATGAATGAATTATTTGAAAAGGAATGTGCAGTTATGGTGTCCATAAATCCTCCTACGGGTAGTTGGAGTTCACGGTTAGCTAATTCATATTCACAAAACACATGAAATCTGGTATTCGGACAGCTTTTTGTTAATGTTATTGGAAAGTAATAACAAAAATGTAGCTTCTTAACTAAGTTGAAGTTTTGGAATCGTTTTATGGATACTAAGAATTCAGAGTCAAATAATACTGAAATGAGGGAACTATGAGTATCTTATCTTAAGTCTTTTTCAAGAAATATCAGTTCTGTCATTAGAGTCTAAGTTATCCTTGGGAAAGAAAGATGATTTATTCAAAAATTTCATCTATTTTTACAAAAATTTTAATTGCTTGTGATAATTTGAAGAGATACATGTTCTTATTTTAGAATGACACGACATATCTACTGGAAAAAACGGTTCGTCGAAAAAATGCTTGATTCGGAAACTGCACAAGCTGTCGATTCCACTGTAGCAACTTCCAGTGCTGCCGTTAACGATGTGCCATCTTCATCAAAGGTTGCTAACAAGTAGATTAATTCTTCGCATTTTTCTCTGTAAGGTTTTGAAATATTTAAAAATTGTCTTTCATAATTTTTCATCACAGCGATGTCAATGTTGCTTATTTTACTTGCATTGGTGTATTTCGATAGAATTTTTTGATAAAATATAAAACTCTACAGAATATGATGACAAGTGGTGATATTATATCAACAATTAATAGAGTTTATGATGACCCAGAATCTGTTACTCGGTATTTATTTGATTTGTTGCGTTCTCCACATGATGATGACGACTTACAAGGCGAAGTAAATTTTACCTCTGAAACATAAAAAACGATAAATTTGAAATTTTGAAGACGTTTACAATTTGTAATATTTACATCGATTTCCAACAGTATTTCATATGGAGACTATTGTTTAATGTTTTATGTTTAAAAACTACATTTTCTGTTACAGGATGTTTATATTCTATCGAAATATTCAAAGTGGTGAATGCAATTAAATTAAAAAGTGTTATTTCACTTTTTTTTTTAATCTATCATTTTCATGACGGAATCCTTTTTTCCAGCTTATCGATTTACTTGGATGTGAACAGTTTGACTTAGTCGGCAAAATTTTATCATCGAGGCAAAAGCTGTTAGATTGTTACAATTCAGTTCGTCAGGATGTTGCTCGAACTACGCAACTAGAGAAAATATTGGTACGGTATTAATAAACAAAAATTCAGACTAAATTTAATCAAATAAAAAAATAATTAAGAAATAAACTTGTGATTTGGCTTGCGCTTTAACAATATGCGTAATTGTTTTCTGCCGATTATTTTTCATATTTTATTCACTGATATCTTTTCACTGTTGCTAATTACATTTATTATTATTATTCTTGCCACTGCGTCATCGAATGAATTTGAGTTTCCACTCTATCTACTGAAATGCAGAATTTGAACATTTATCATCAGAAAATGAACATTTTTATTCGCTTTCTGTTGCATGAACTAAATTATTGATTTTTAAATATTTTAAACTACTGATTGTCTTATAATACAACTCATACTCTCAATGAAGACTAGCTTCATTAATTTTGTGATAGCTATTAAAAATAATTTAATAATCGCAAATTTTTCATTTGGATCTTCTAAACAGACTTTGATAATTCGTTCTCCTTTTCAGCAAAAATCACAAAAGCAAAAGGAGCAACCATTATATTGTCAACAGGTAACAGTTCAGTCAAATGCCGATATAAATATTCGTAAGATGGCAAGACGAGAGCAGAAGCGTGCTATTAAGCAACTGAATAAAGTTGCGCTAAATTTAAACGATGAAAAGCTTGAGTTGGAACGAGTCCAGCATGATATACTTAAGGAGAGGTCTGCTTATTAAGAAAAACCATTTCAAAAACAATTATGCACACGAAGTTTATTAATATGGTGGATTTTAACTTTGCTTCAATATCAGGTTTCAAGAGTTAGAAGCGGAGCGGTGGTTAAAAACAGTGAACCAAATTGTTCCACGTGAACGTTATCCATACGTATATGATGTATCTACTGAGTCCGAACATACATTCATCACTATCGATGGATTCAAGGTTCCGTTTCTAGAAATTATCCAGTGATGCGTAGTTGACATTACCGTAATAAATATATTAGTGAAAAACAAATGATAAATGAAAAAAATTGGCAGTGTTTTTTCGAGTGTTTTTGAGTATATACAATTTTGAATCATTTGAAAGTTAAAATTCTACAGTTGAAATAATTGAGTGTAATATCTTACCAAATTAACTTATTAGTAGTTATCCTCTCCTTTCTTGGCTTAAGGGCATGCAGACTTTGAAAACTGCTGTTGAAATCAGCGCGTAGTCTTTATTCATATGTTTTTGTAGTAATTTTGGATTGGAATCCTTATTTTAAGTCGTAGCATTATATTTTGTAATGCCTCAAGCGAAGAACAGAATCCACATTCTCCATGAATGCTGTATAATTTTTAGGACATCGATTTGATTTTAAGGAATTGACATAACCAAATAAAATAAAAAAAAATTAAGAGGATAAAATTTAACAAATTTTTTAAGCGATGTTTACCGGCTAACTCTATTCGTACAACTTGCGACACTTATGACGAAATTTATGTTCCTGCAGGGGACAGATCGCAGATAAATGGAGTACAACAGATAAAGATCGAGGATTTTGATGAGGTGGGGAATATCCTTTTATTTTCTTTTGCAAACCACGATTTGATAGAATTTTGTTCTTATTATATATTAAATATTATTATATTATTAGTGAAAAAATGTTTTTGGAGGAGTCGATTTCGGTTCCTATTTTTTATAAAAATATCTCGTTTTTGTATCTTCAGCTGGGAAAGAAATGTTTCAGTGGTTTCGACAAACTTAATATTATTCAGTCGTTGGTATTTACTCAAGCTTATAAATCGCAAGAAAATTTGTTGATTTGTGCTCCGACGGGTGCAGGTAATAATAATGTTGTTAGAATACGAACATAAAGTGGTTTATTTAATCTTTATTAATCTTTATGAATCAACAAAATTGTAATCTTTTTTTACTGAACTGAAATATTATTGAAAGTTTAGGCAAAACGAATATTGCACTTCTAGCAATTTTAAACACCGTGCATGGCTATATGGACAATGGTGTGATTCGCAAAAATGATTTTAAAGTATGATTTCGTTAACTGATGAAATAGTATTAATTATGTACATATCATGTTCATGAAAATAATCGGTTTTCATATCGAATTGATGCTGTAGCATCTTATTTATTTTATGAACCTTCATTATTCCCGAACGTCTTATCAAGTATTTGCATTATTTGGGAACTTGTTGCAGATTATTTATATCGCGCCAATGAAAGCATTAGCAACTGAAATGACGATAAATTTTGCAAAGCGACTAGCCCCATTAAATTTGCGTGTGCGTGAACTGACTGGCGACACAACACTTTCGAGGAAGGAAATTACCGAAACACAAGTAGAGAAATATTTTTATGTAACTCGAAGAAATGAAATCATACTAATAGAGTATAACGCAGTATTTAAAAGAAACAGAGAAGCTTATATTTTGGAATTTTCAGAGGGACTGGTATGCTCATTTTTCTTGTACATGATAAAATAAGATATTCAGCGACAGCGTATATCAGATTTAAGAAAAATTATAAATTTGCTTATCATTTCGATTTTTTATGTCGTTACAAGAACGGAAAAAATTCAGAAATGGCTAATTTCACCAGACTTAGGCATGCTTCGGTAAATTTGAAAGGCGCCTTCTCAACATATTTATCTGCTCATTTTTTTATAATTTTGGCCATTCGATAACAAAATTTCAATGGCATATACTTATATGTCATTATAATTGATTATGCTGGATTCTCAGTTTTTTTCGCATGAGGAATTTACTAATTGTCACGTCCGTTTGTCTATTGGTAATAGCTGGAGAAAATTGACTATTATCCCTAATCATTTTTTGGAATCGCTGTTCTAACAGTGGTAATATATATCGATAATATTGAATCAGAGTCTCAAGCACGCTAAGAAATATTGTTTTGCATAGATGCTTATTCTGACTCCCGAGAAATGGGATGTCGTGACACGGAAAACTATCGACTCATCGCTCACAAAGATGGTGCGCCTATTGATTATCGATGAAATTCATTTATTGCATGATGATCGAGGACCTGTGATTGAAACCATTGTTGCAAGAACACTTCGGCAGGTTCTTACTTGCATTAATTTAATTTCTTTTACATTCTTTCCTGTTTATTTTAGGTACACCACTGTTTTATTAAACATTTATAAAATTTAATAAGATTGTTGATTTGAGATAGCCACATCAAAGTGATTGCTCTGATGCTCAAATTATCTTGTGAATTTGATTATGTATATGCAATAGTCGACAATGACATGAGTTGCTTGCGGACATTCTACATTACTGCGAAATTATTCAGACTAGTGGACTATATGCCACTAATTCCAGGTCGAAATGAGTCAACAAGGTGTTCGAATTATCGGACTTTCTGCCACCTTACCAAATTACATCGATGTTGCAAGATTCTTGCGTGTAAATCCTTACAGAGGGATGTTTTTCTTTGACGGTCGCTTTCGACCAGTTCCACTTTCGCAAACGTAATTTTTATTGGCTTGATTATTTTCTTTATCGCGATTTTTTTAAATAAAAATAAAAATTAAATCGGAACTTTCTAATTTACATGATTGAAGATTATGAGAATTTATGATATAATGCGCAGTAAATTATGCGACTTTTGGCATATTGAATCGTTGATTAACGTAACATTTGGACGCTTATATTTTATAGCATTCTTTTTAGTTTTGTTGGTGTTCGTGATCCAAAAAGTAAAGGACCGGATATTATGAGTGAAATGGATGAAGTGTGTTATGATAAAGTACATCAGTTTGTGAGCAAAGGACATCAAGTTCTTGTTTTTGTAACTGCGCGAAATGCTACGACAAAATTGGCTACAACGTTCCGCGATGAAGCTGCTAGAAAGGTTCCTTTTACTCTTTTTTTTCATATATTTGTCTTATATATTTTATTCAGCATTATGCTGAATAGTATTAAACTGAATGAAGTATTATACTGAATAAACTATAAAAACATCATAATAAATTATAACCTCTGAAATTATGTTTCCATTCTTTATTGATAGTCGATTGTCAACGTTGGTCTTGATGAATTTCATAAAATTAATGCTTTTTAGTAAATCATTTTAGGGAGAATTGAATCACTTTTTGCCGGCAAGCATGGGTTCATCTCAGTATGCTACTGCAATGAAATCAGTATAGATTTTCTTTTCTTTCATATTTAAAATATCAGCTGCATTAACTATAAACGGCCATCGAAATAAATGAATATCATTAATGGAATAAACAATGAACCGTGTAGTGTACGGCCATAATATAAAAAAATTCAGTTAAGGGAGGTACACCGGTGATAGATAATAAATCCTAATAAAATCTTACAAACAGACGCATCCGCATTGGAAACCGAGTAGTCCGAATAAAGAAAATAAATATTTTTAGGTGCAGAACTGCCGTAATAATATGTTAGTAGAATTATTACGTGTTGGCTTTGGTATTCATCACGCTGGCTTACCGCGTCGGGAACGCTTGATGACTGAAAAACTCTTCCTTAATGGGCATATCACTGTGCTTTTCTGTACCTCAACTCTTGCTTGGGGTATTAATTTGCCGGCTCATGCTGTTGTTATTCGGGTAAGATTTAGATTTTTCATTTGGACTCAGATTTTATGATTCTTATTTTTACTGAAGTGTTTGGAGTTTCTCACTATGCTATGATAAAGGATTAAGGATTTATTATCCAAAAACAAACTATAAAAATAAAATTGGGCAAAGCTCAGGTTGAGTTGTTTAGACTTCATGTCGTAGCATAAAAGTTTTATAATTTATGAAATTTTTACAAACTTCGAATCCAATAATACGAAATCGTTTAGGGCACTGAATTTTTGATGTCCAGAAAGGCACTTTCTGCGACATGGGGGTTCTCGATGTCCAACAAATTTTTGGTCGTGCCGGCCGTCCACAATATGAAAGTTCAGGTAAATAATGAAAATTGGATTTCAGTCACCCAAAACAAATAAAGTGATTACATTGCAGATTTTTATTTATATTTCATTTAATTCTGATACAGTCTATTAAATTTATTTTATTCGTAGATTTTTAGCTAGCTGTATTGAAATACAAGCTGTATTTTTTCCAGAAATTAGAAATTGAATAGAATTTTAGGTATCCATCTACTTATTAGATGAAAGTATTGTAGGGCACGGCATAATCGTAACGTGGAAGAAGAGTATATCAAAATATCTGAATATGTTACTTCGCCAAGCTCCTATCGAAAGCCAGTTTATGTCACAAATTTACGATAATTTGAATGCCGAGATATCTTTAGGTTTATTTTCTATTTAATTATATTTTTCAAATTTAGTGCAAAAGTATGCACTGACAGCTTTTAACATTTTTGAGATTTTCTTATTTGTATCTTTTTTATTTATTTTTCCTTAAGTTGTCTGGCTAATAAGCACTGGGCGAATTTGCGTGATAACTTTGCAGTTAGTAGTACTCTGTTAACAAGTTTTATTTGCACCACATTATAATTACTATTGTTCATCATACCCAAAACACTTTAGATCTCATTTTTGCAATTCAGAGTGTTTCAGGAACAGTGTTAAGTATCTCTGAAGCAGTTGAATGGCTCAAGTATACGTATTTTTTTATTCGAGCCAAACTAAATCCTCTTGCGTACGGAATATCTCGGGGACAGTTAGAGCGTGACCCAGATTTATATGAGTATTTGACTCAACTAATGACAAAAGCGGCTGAGGAGTTGGATAGAAATCAGATGATCAGATTTGATAGCATGCAAGTTCAAAAATTGCAATTTTTTTAATTTATTAGTGCCTGACGTTTGATAGAAAATGTATAATTTAAGTTTTTTTAGTAACATCGATTACAATAATTAAAAAATCCAGCGTTGTTTAATAGCATTGATAACATAATACGGAATATTGTATAAATATCTTCAGAAATGGTTACCTGGCGTCAACAGATCTTGGCCGAATAGCTTCGAATTATTATATAAAATATGAAACAGTCGAAGTATTTATGAATGGAGTGGAGGGACTAAAATTGGAAGCATTCATGAGCGATGATATGATATTGTCGCTAGTTGCATCAGCAGCAGAATTTGGCCAAATTAAAGTAAGTTGTGTTTATCCACTTTTTATGATCGTATCCATCAGTAGTTCGAATAAAATCCTGCGAAGGAAATGATTTAAATCCATCGGTAGTTCGAATAAAATCTTGCGAAGGAAATGATTTAATGTTTGTATCCCAAGCTTTTTCCTTAGTAAAAAACCCTTTATAAAAATCCCCTAAATTTTAGTGTCTTGTATTAAACAATGTTACGAACATCTAGTAATTGCAACATATATTTGCTAACAACACATGATCTTTGATTTAAATTTGTTTAATTAAGGTTCGAGAAGAAGAAATGACAGAACTGGAAGAACTTATGGAAACTTCTTGTCCTCTACGTTTGAAAAGAGGTGCCTTGGGAACTGTATCTGGAAAAATAAACTGTTTAATCCAGGTAAATAATAAAGGAACTGTTTTGTAATGGAAATTTAAAGCTCAGTGAATATTGGATTGATCATGATTTCTTTGATTTCTTTATAGGCCCATATTTCACGAGCATTCATTCGAAATTTTTCACTAGTTTCGGAATCAATGTTTATTGAACAAAACTGCGGTCGATTGTGTCGTGCAATATTTGAAATAACTTTGAGAAGAGGATGGGCTCAAGCAGCTAATGCAACGTTGACTATGGCGAAATGTTTTGATAAACAACTATGGCCTTTCCAGACACCACTGAGGTGAGACTTGTTAAATAATGTCATACTAACTATCAGACGATTCCTTTCTTCGCTTTATTTGTTTTCGTTTAAAACGGAAAAAAGATTATATTCCTAAGTAAATCTCCTAAATTAACCGAGTAAATCAATTTTTAATTTGACTGTACAGTTTGTTTTTAGACAACTCAATGAATTTGTTCGAGCAGAATGGATTCCAAAAATTGAGCGAAAGAAGCTTTCTTATTATCAACTCTTTGAAATGAATGCAAAAGAACTAGGTAAAAAATTTAATTGCGTTTTGGAGTCTTATTTTTTCTCTGATGTCGATACTCTTATTTGCTTAGATAAGAAAATTAATAAATTCGACTGACAAATAGAGCTGTTTTTTTCGCTGAATATAAATGGAAGATTATTAATCATTAATAACATAAAGAATTTATTCAGGAAACATGTTAAGTTGTGATGGGCAGAAAATGTATGAAGCAATACATATGTTGCCAGCAATCAATTTGGAAGCCTCAGTTAAGCCTATTACAAAGTTTGTGATATCTTTCATTGACTAGCTGAATGGTGTTTGCAAATTTCAAGCAAAAAAATTTGTCCATTAGTTTTACCATTGTTCAGCAGATTATTTTGATTTCTATTTTTGTTATTTCTCGAATTTCGTTTACTTTGTAGGGAAAATATTTTCTCCGTAGATACAAAAAGAATTCTTTTACTATAATTGCATTTCATAGCAATTGGAATATTTCTTATGTTCATTAGAAGAGATATTATTAATAAAATGAAGAAATTCTTATATTTTCCATTTCCCTTAACAGAGCGAAGAAATTTTCGGAGATTGGCAAAAATTGTTAGTAAAATTGCTTTAAAAAATTACTGATCAAAAATTATCTATGGATTCTGAGCATTCAGTCTCTCATATTTATCTACGATTTAATCATTTTGCAGCACAATCATCCAGGTGACTGTGACCTTAACACCAAACTTCATTTGGCATGAAAATTTTCTCGGCTCAACTGGTGTTCAAGTTTTCTGGGTTTTTGTTGAAGATATCAATGAAAACATGATCATTCATCATGATCGTGTCGTAGTTAATAGGAAAAAGGTTTGTAAATAATATTTCTCTTTTCGATAATTAAAAAGAATTATTATGTGAGGTATTCTGCTAAAATTGATCTGTCACAGTACTATTTCAATTTCTTGTAACGATATCTAGCATATTTTTGCAAACTATTGTATATTATATTCTCTGACATTACGAATTTATCATAGATATTTTTACATTATCATTTTCATTTTTTGTAGGTTCGTAGCAGTGAACCACAAAATCTCGTTTTCACGATACCAGTGAGCGATCAACAATTATCCCACAATTATCAAGTGCGAGTTTCAAATGATCGATATGTAGTTGATGATAATGTTGTCCCTATTTCGATGCATAATTGTGTTTTACCGTCTTCACATCGTCCTAATACAGGTTATGAATTTTTCGTTCATATTATTTATTTTTGTTTCTTTGCATTTTTGCTTCTTTTATAACAGTTGAAATTCTACTTCACTGATTATGAACAGTATGTTTTTGGCATATTAACTATAGTACTGAATTAGCTTTTACTAATTGAAAGAATAATATGTTCATAATTATAGATTTGCTAGATTTGGATCCGTTACCATTAACAGCTCTGAAAAATGAAGCGTTCCAATCAATATACGGTTTTCAATTTTTTAATCCAGTACAGACACAGGTTGTTTTTCTGGTTATTTTCAAGATCCTTTTTTTGTTTTAAAATCTTCTTGAAATTTTTGTACAGAGCAATTTATAAATTAATTTTATTACAGGTTTTCCACTGCTTATATAATACGGATAATAATGCTTTAATAGGCGCACCAACAGGTTCTGGTAAAACTCTTTGTGCTGAGCTAGCCATATATCGTATTTTTCGTGAATATCCGACTAAAAAGGTTTAGCTTATTGAAAGCGTTTTGGATTCTTTTTGAGGCTGTTACTTTTACGACAAGGATTTCGAAATTTAATGAAATTCAGATTCCCCTACTGTTTTACATATTTCTAATATATATATATCTCATATATTTCTAAAGATCTCAAATTATTAGTTAACTTACATATTTGATCTTTTTTTCTAATTGATAAGTGAATTTCTGTTTCTAGTGTGTGTACATTGCACCGTTAAAAGCTTTGGTGCGTGAACGTGTTTCTGATTGGAATGAAAAATTTCGAAAGCTAAATATAAGGTTACTTTTCTCTATTTCTTTGTGTATTATTCTCCAAAGTAAAATTAATTTATATCTTGTATCTTCTATTTTGACTTTAAATTATACTGTCATTCGTTTGTTTTCTTCTAATAATCTGCAAGATGTTTTTGCTTCCTGAAAGTTTTCAATTTTATGGATTTAATTATTTATAAGATTTAACTATATTCTGGTTGACTTGAACTTTTTAGGATAGTTGAGCTTACTGGTGATCATTCACCAGATATTCGCAGCTTGAGTTCAGCTAAAATTGTAATCACGACGCCAGAAAAATGGGATGGTGTAACACGTAGTTGGGAAATTCGTCAATATGTCAAGGATGTAGCGCTATTAATTGTGGATGAAATTCATCTTTTAGGCGTTGAAAGAGGTGCTGTATTGGAGGCAATTATAACAAGGTTGGCCTCACATAATTCCTTCATTTTTAATTCCTGTTTCTTGATGCTATATACCTATATCTTGAGTATTGGGAATTAAAGATCACTTCAGGAATTTTTTCAGATTGAAGTTGATGGTTGCAAAACAAGAATCACACAACTGTGTTCGTGTAATTGGTCTTTCTACTGCTCTTGCTAATGCAGGAGATGTGGCAGAATGGTTAGGTATTGCGGATGTAGGTTAAATTAATAAGTGTTACTGTTTTTTCTTTTTCATTTGAATATCCACAGCTCAAAGAATTGAAAATATGGTAAATCTTGCATGTCTTATAAAAAAGTAATTTCAGGCTGGACTTTTCAATTTTCGACCAAACGTGCGACCTGTACCTATCGAAGTGCATATTGCAGGTTTCTCAGGTCAACATTATTGTCCTCGAATGGCTTTGATGAATCGGCCAGCTTTCAAAGGTGTTTCTATTTTAAAAAATTTTTCATTCGTTAGTCATTTTCAAATCATCAGTTCAACTTCGTATGGTAATTTGTTGGAAATTTTAGTTCTTTATATATATATATATATATAACCTTGACTGTATTTTCCTTGCTTATTGAAGTTTGCTTTAGCAATCAAAAGTTATTCTCCTTGTAAACCAACTCTCATATTTGTGGCATCAAGACGACAGACGCGTTTAACGGCATTAGCATTTGTTTCTCAACTTGTTACAGATGATGATCCGCGACAATGGCTTCACATGGATATGGAAGAGGTATGGTCACATATTGTATTATTCAATGAAAATTCGACAGTTAAGCTTAAAATATGATGTAAAGATCAGATCTTCTAGGAAGATATACAGAATCATTTAATAATTGGATGATGAATAGTTTCTTGACTTTTTTTAACGAGTTAAAATTTTTGATAGTATGACTTGCCATATTGTTAAGAAGAATATTTTGAGGAAGCATTTATTCAAGATGATTAAATGATAAAACGATTGTTCAATATTAAGTGCAGCATTTTTGCTTCCCAGAAAATTCCAGAAATACCAGAATCTTCTGCACTGATTTGAATGTCTTGATAATACCCATTTCATTACAGCTTGAGCAATTGATTGCAACAATAAAAGATGAGAATTTGAAGTTAACGTTACCATTCGGCGTGGGAATGCATCATGCTGGCTTGCAGAAGCATGAAAAGGACATTGTTGAACGAGTAATAAAATCTTGAAATTTGCTTATTTTGATTTTTCAACTTGAGTATAATACTTTTTTATGTATATTCAAAAGATGAGGGTAACTAATGAAGAAATACTTTCTCTTATTTCGCATTTTCTAATAGCAGACTAGCATTATGGAAATATTCTTCAGTTAAGTTATACGTAGCCGAAATCAAGACCTTTGTTTTTCCTTTATGTTAAAATAATTTCCAATTCCAGCTCTATGTGGAAAAGAAGATTCAAGTTATGGTGGCTACAGCAACTTTAGCATGGGGCATTAATATGCCGGCACATTTAGTCATTATTAAAGGAACCGAATATTATGATGGGAAAACTCATAAATATATTGATTTCCCAGTTACCGGTGAGTTTGATCTCTTATGTTTGAAATTTTTTTTTTGTAAATTATCCTTTTATTTTTCGAAATAAACTTTATTTCTGTGTCGAATAAAAATCTGAAAGAATAATAATTAAGATATTGTTAAAGTATATTGAAAACCACCATATATAATTTCTTTTCTGATAGGTTGAGACTAATACGGCTATAAGATAAAAACATGAGCTCATGAGATCAAGATGAAGAAGTTAATTGAAAGTCAAGAATTTTAATAACTTTTTATTATGAAAAATTTAAATTTTAAATTTAACAGAAATAAATTTTCAGATGTCCTGCAAATGATAGGCCGTGCTGGTCGACCACAATTTGATGATTCTGCTGTCGCTATAATTTATGTTCAGGATGTTAAGAAAAACTTTTATAAACGTTTCCTGTACGAACCTTTTCCGGTCGAGTCAAGGTTAATCATTGGAATCAATCCCTTTTTTTTTATCAATATTCATCAGCTAGGCTAATTTTGCTTTTTCATTTTTAGGGAAATGAGATTAGATCATTGATCTAATGTATATATTTTCATTTGTTCCCTTCAAAAATTACTAATTTTTATAAAATAACTTGTTATTTATATGTGTTGTTGTTATCTTAATATCCTTTCTTGAATTCTCTTTAATTACTTAACGTTTGTTTCTGTTCCAATGAAATTATTCCGAATCTATGCATTGTTATCAATATTTTTGTGATGAAAACTTTACGAGGATAAGTTAGTATTCTTCGCATCTTTTCTCCCTATTTTCCAAAAAATCCTCGGAATTTTAAAAACCCCACATTTTTTTGTCATTTCAGTTTACTCACAGCATTGCCGAACCATGTGAATGCAGAAATTTACGCTGGAACTATTTCTTCGCAGCAGCATATAATGGAATACATTGCTAATACATATCTTTATCGTCGTCTTTTTGCAAACCCAGGGTAGAAAATTTTATATAAAAAAATTTCATAGCAATTTTTTCTTTTTTAAAGCGATAGCATCATATTTAAATTTAACTATGAAAAACTATGATTTAATTGAAAACATATTGCTTTGTTCAATGGAATTTAAATGAATAACAAAATCTGTATTGTTTTTATTATTTTATAGTTATTATGGTATTGTGGATATGACACCGGAAGCTTTAACGCACTTTCTTGTGGAAATAACTGATAATTGCGTCGAAGAACTTTTGCTTTCTAGTTGTATTACAATTGATGAAGTATTTTTGTTTTACGAGAAATATTACTTTTTGTAAAAAAATGAAAGTTATTCTGAAAAAATTTTTTTAGAGTAAGTTAATACTATAGAGAAAATTTTGATAAATCATTTTTGTGAAGGCTATGCTTTGTTATGTTATTATGATTTTATAACTTAGATTGACTTTATGCAACAAATTTTAGGAAGAACAGTTACTTATTTCTGCTCCACTTGGAACCATAGCAAGCATTTATTACTTAAATCATAAAACTGTGCGATTTTTTGCCAATTCTCTTACTCCCACGGCAACATTGGAAGAACTCATGAAAGTTTTAGCAGTACGTTCTAGTTCCTCGATTTTTCGTTTTTATAAACTAACGTCATTCATCATTCTTCATTAATTAGTTAAGATGAAGAATGACGAAATATTAGGTTCTGTTTAGTATGTCGCTGTGTTCTACAGTGCATTTCAGAATACTGGAGAAACATTACTTTTGAAGAGATTGGGAAAAATTATTTCAGGATTGCCCAGAATATGATGAAATACCTGTTCGACATAATGAAGATCAGATTAATGCGTTAGTTTATTCCCGCTAATTGTTAAGACTGCACTGTATTCTTTCTCTTATATAGTTTTACATAAATCTAAAAATAGATATTAATTAAACTTTATGTATATGTATCATTTTTTTATTTTCAATAATTTCAGGCAGTTGCAGCAAATTATGCCTCTTAAATTGCCAGCTAATGCTGCTATGGATTCTTCACATACCAAAGCTTTTCTACTGTTGGAGGCTCATTTAAGTCGCATAAAGTTGATGACAGACTACATCACTGATCAACGCTCAATGCTAGATCAGTGTATGCGGATTTTAAATGTAATGGTTTTCTTTGGATGATTATTCGCTGAAATTAGGAAATGATATAAAAACTTAGTCACTCTTAGAATATTTTGAAATATTTAGGCAATGTTGGACATAAGTCTGCTACGTAAATGGTTGTCAACTGCTCTTTCTGTTGTTATTTTGATGCAAATGATCGCCCAGGCTGCTTGGCATACAGACCACCCTTTACTAGCCGTACCTCATTTCAATGAAGAAGTGATTAACAGAATTGGGTAAATACTTCAAATTTCTAAAAATCATAATACAGTCTGCTCTTCAGTGTATAATGTAGCCGTTGTACTGTTCATCTTGTTTTTTATTTTATCATTATTTAATCAAGCTATCTGTAGTGTAAATAGTGGTAACAGTACGCAGTATTTATGAGGAAAAGTGAACAGTGTCCCTTGTTTCATTTTCCTTGCATAGAAATATTGCTGTAGAAAGCTTTTTAGTTGCATTCCCATATAGTAGAAATATTTTTAGCAATTTTATTCAATATTTTCGATGACTTAATTTCGTTATTATTAATGTTGTATAGGGCTGATTCAACAATACCTATGCTAAAAATTATTTCGGCCTTGATAAAGCGAATATCAAGCAAGCAACAAAAAAGGCTATAAAGAAACTTCTGGAAGTAACAATTATTGATGAGCGTCAAGCAACGGAGGTTTTTATTTATTTTAATATTTTTTATTCTATTGATAATCTTTTTTTTTCAAATTTTGGTTTTAATTTTGAATTATCAGATGCAATTTGAATGAATAAAGTAAAAAAAAAAACTATAATCTTGGAGAGAGAGTTGAACAACAGCTGAAGCTGAAGTAAATTGTTTGCATAGTAATGGGTAAAATTCCTTAAATGCTGGAAATTTACTATCCATATTGTGCGTAACTCATTCTTTGTCTTTAATTCATATCTTTAAAATATTTGTATCACTTTTTTCCATGATTCCTGATTCCCTTAGTATTATATTACCTTCCTGTACTGATCATGTTGTCTTTCTGACTTTTTTGAATTTATGATATTCTAACATGCAGCAATGATATTTTATATTCAATGTCGTATTTGTAATGTTATGATTCTAGGCTGTTGACGCTCTTTTGAGATGGCCAGTATTACAACCTAGAAGCTGTATGTTATGCGGGGCAAATCAGATCATCAAAATTGATTATTTGCAAGATGAGCGATGGCCAAAATATATAAATGTTGAATCAGATACATTATATCGTTTGTTATTTACTGTCGAATTGGTCGGTCCATATAGAGTACGTTCATGCTTGTAATCAAATATCAGACTGCATAATACATTTGTAACAATATTTTTTTCAATATTTTATGACAAAATTCCTTTTATAGTCAAAAATTTAGTAAGTAAAAATAGTGATATTTTAGTTTGAAAAAGATGCTTTTTGTCCACGTTTTCATAAAGAAAAAAGTGCCGGCTGGATTGTGATCATTGGTGAGAAAGATACAGGCGAAGTGTTCGGTTGTAAAAAGTACCACCGATTACCGGTTTCAAGCAAATTGCTGTGCCATTTAGAATGCCTAAGCAATTGTAAGCTTTCATATTTCACTAATTCAAAACGAAATTTCGAAAAGCAATTTTTTCAAAATTTTATATTTCTGATAAATTAAAGAAGATGAAGTTTCAGATTTCAATTTTCTGTTAGTTACTTCTCTTATATCTTAAGCTTTATAATTATTTACTGAGAAAATGGAATTTCAGCGTTTTAAAGTTATGTCAATATTCAATATGTTTTTTAATTCAAAACATTGTGATTTATTCTCAATAATCTATAATGCGGGAAAGTGTAAATAGCTTTAGACAGAAACGCATTTAATGAGAATTTAAAGTGAGATGAAAAAAACATGAATGGTTGATTTATAAATTTTAAATAATTGCTTGTTTTGCTCTTTCCAGAGGACGACATATTTTTACGATTTTCTTAATGTCTGATTCTTATATTGGTATCGATCAGGAATACAACATTCACTGTGAAATTGCGGAGAGGAGAAATGCGGAAAATTCGATTAATGAAGATTTATAAACCCTGGTAAATGGTAATAAAAAACTATGATCTTGTAGATTATCACCATGCTGTTTTTTTTGATTGATAATTTATTAATTATTATAAATACGTCTTTATTAATTAACTCCATTTCTTCTATGTCTTTCATTCTTCATTTCTTTTGCAGTCAGTAGTTTCACTATTCTCACAAATTTTTGAAAAAATATCATTTTAGCTGAGAAGTTTCGGAGGTCATTAAATTTTTTGAAGAAATGTATTTTCAGTAATCTGAATTATGTTGTTTTTTTCTTGAGAATCGAATTTTAGGCATTCATGGAAAATTAAATCTAGAACAAGATCAGCTTTGAAGTTATTATATTTCATGCTATAGTAATTGATAATTTATAAAATAATGCGAAGAGCAATTTTATGTATGACTTTCATATGTATGACTTTCAAGGTGATCAAAACTGTGTCAATATGGACATCATCAAAATACAGGGAATAATATCTACTTTCTTTTATCAGAAAAATAGAACAGTTTTCGATATTTCTATAACTTTTTTGATGACTGATTGATTATAAAGAATGAAAGCAGGTTATATGCAATAATTACAACTTTTACATCAGTAATTATTAGTAGTTGGAGGTGGCTAAATCCTAATTAATTACTGCATCGAATTAAAAGATGCTAATATTTCTAAAAATCTAAATTTATCGAGAAAAAAAAATTGACCATCCTTTTAATATTATTTACTCATCAAATTATTATGTTGATTCGTTATAAAATGTCCTAGAAATATATCAGTGGGAAGAATTCGATGGCAATATCCTAGTGTGGAGGTAAGTTTGGCAATTTATAGCACCTAATTGAAGATTCGGAAATTAAGAGTAGGCAATGAAGAAAAAAAATGTGGAATAAATGGTACGTAATACTGTTGAGGCAGAGCACCAGCTATGACCGGTTAAATAAATGCCGGAAATATCCTAGTTTCTCTGCTAGAGCAATAAAGATTGGCTGTTTGACGCGATACAGATGCTTTATTGCTGTGCTATATCGCGGATAGGTAGCCAAGTACAAATTTATAATACAATTGGAATTGTCTCCTCTAGGTTTTGTCAGTAGATATATATACTTAAAGAAATTGGAAGTAAATCACTGAATCAAAAAATTGGGAGTATGTAAAAATTTCGGTAACTTGCAGGTGCAAATTACTTGTTACTTTAATGTGTAGAAGAAATTTTTGGTATAATCATCTCTACTTTAGTTTTTGAGTATTTCTTTCAAATCTTGATAAGCATTGTCGCTGTAAAAAAAATCTCTACCATGATAAGTGCGCAGTACTTGTTGTACGATTAATAGATGTTCACGATGAGTGACGAGAGTATTTGTTTGTTTTAATTTCTTTGAAAGCAGATAAGTTCCAATCAGCAAATGTGGAAGTAGCTGTAATGGATTCATTTGCAATTAAATTGCTTGGAAAAGACGTGGTCATAAAATCAGCCAAAAAAGCACAAAGTAATATCATCGCTATGGAGAATCATCATCAAGCCAAAGTTATCATTTTCCGACACTTGAAAATTAGGTTGATATTCATCACAATTTTTGGAATTGCCTGATTATTATGTCATGGCGGTGACCTGACTACAAATTGCTTTGTTTCTCACTTCTGAGGGAAATACCTGATAAATTATTAGATATGTCGAAAATTTCTAAGTTTATTGGAGATTTTGAGCATTCGTAAAAGATTATTAATGATCGGAGGGTATGTTCGTTCATTAATTGTTCTTGATATTCCACGTTTCGGACCGTAGGATGCTGTTTTTGAAAAATACGGAATTTCATCGATGCAATTCATTATTCGATTCATTCAACAAATTCAATGCTTTTTATTAAGATTCCAAAAGTTTTGCAAATTGCTTTGCAGTCTTTAAACAACTATTTTTGGTTTTATTAACGTCCTGAACTTCGCAATTACAATATTCCTGAAATGACTTTATGAATTTGCAACAGATAACAAACAACAGCGGGAAGATTGGTGATAAAAATCAACCGTAAAGTAAACAAAACGTGGGAATTCTGAATTTCCTGAACGTGAGAAAACGAAGACAGAAGCGGGAGAGTGTCATTTGAACAAATTGAGAATCGCGATGTATCAAGATTCATTCAAAAACTCAGGAAATACAGAGCAAAAGAAATTATATTGCTATTTTATAAGTGCTAATTAAACAGTAAGATCATATAATAAATACGTAGATATTTGTTTAATTGGTAAATGCTGCAGTTGGCAAAATAATATGAAGCGCGGATAGATCTAAATAAGTTGTATCCGAATAAAATAATGTTATCAATAGCTGCGACCAAAAAGTGCGTAAAATTTGGGCTGTTCCTTGCAATTTGGATGTATACATTGCATCGGTAATTCGGAAGGCTAAAAAATATAGTTTCAGCAATGGAAAATGATCTATTTTTGTTTGTAAAGACATATATTATCATCAGAAATTAAATAAATATTCAATTTATGATATTGCGAGGAAATATTGCTTTTATATTTCTTTTCAAATTTTTCTTGAAGTGATGAATAACAGATAAGTCTCTACTAGTTGTTTGATCAATTATAACAAAAATTAAGGATAATACAAACTTGTTCCAGTGGTATACATAATGTTTTAGCTCCCATCGCTGAGACACCTACTTCGCTACATTCGTCATTAGAACTATCCTTTTTGATATTATCTTCACAGTGTGAAAGACCACAGAACGCAGCCAAAATTAGACATTTCTGGTCAAGCAATTCTTTGAATTCTGACCAATGTGTAGCAATTTTCTGATTTTTGTCACTTATCCTTTTGCGCTGGAAAAAAGCATTTGTTAAAAGGTGAACCTGTGCTTCCTATAAAAATTTCACTTGTACTTCATCCTGCCATCATGAAGAGTATTTTTTCTAATGCTCCAGAACAGAATGCATAATGTAGCTAAGCATTTCAAATTACAGCTTTCATAACTTCACCAATAGTCAATTAGTACATGGCTGATAGACAAAAATATGAAAGAAAAATAAAGAATTCAAATTAAAGCCCGAACAATACCATTTTTATTTAGGAACTTACTTCATATACATATTGGTATGTATTTCGTCCAACAATTGGGAGCATTTTGTTGATAAATTATCGATCGAAATGACTGACTTTTGTTTGTTGTAGCGAATAACACATGTAACCTACAAACGTATGTGTAGATATATATGTGCATATTATATATCTTAGTGAATTTAATCGAGAAAAATGATAAAGTTTAAATGAAAAACATAAAAAGGCAAGAAATTGGGAAAAAGCAAAGGAAGATATCAGATGGGAGAATTCGAACCAAATAATTAGTCGGAAAAAATGATTTCCTAATAAAACTAGTTACCAAATAATAACACGAAACAATTCTTTAAAAACACAAGATTAAAAATAGTTTCTGTACCAGTCAGAAACAAAATCAATAATCTCTTCGTTTTTCAAAGTTGAAATCGAAATTTGATAAAATTAATAATTTGCATAATTATAGCAGTTGCTTGTTATGTGATGATACCTGAGATTTTTCAATATCTCTCGGTCCAATTTCAAGCCTAATTGGAACGCCTTTTAACTCCCAATGGTTAAACTTCCATCCAGGAGAGTAATTATCACGTAAGTCATTGTCGGCTCTAATGTTTGAATTCTTGAGAACATTCATGATTTCTCCAGTTTTTGCAATTATTTCCTGTTTTATTTTCTTGTCCATTTGCGCTGTGATTCCAACTGGTACAATTATTACCTAAAATTGTGTTAATTAATCTCTATTACGTTACTCTATCATATTCTTTGATATGGTGTAAAGCCTCCAGAATATCATTTAGCATCGGATATTAAACTAATTTGAGAAAACAAAAACCTGGATAGGTGCAACTTTCGGAGGTAGCACAAGGCCATCATTATCACTATGAATCATAACCATTGCGCCAATTATTCTTGTTGTCATGCCCCAACTATTTTGCCACGCAAATGTTTTTTGCCAGTTTCCGGATCTTCGAACGAAATGTCAAACATTTTGGAGAAATTCTGCCCAAGATGATGAGATGTAGCGCCCTGAGTCCAATAACAATTGTTGAATTTGATGACAAATTCATTTAAAAACATATTTCAATTGGAAATTATAATTCATTTGGAAAAAATTGTAACTCCTTACCTTGGGGAATACTAGAAGGGACAATGCATCAAATATCTAAAGTAGTAAGGAAAGAAATAATGAACGAAAATTATAATGAGTTTAAAAGGATGACAAATAACTGAAAATCATCAATTGATAATTTGGTAAACTGCTAAATGAATGATTTCACAGTATATTTAATTTGAAGTTATACAAACCTGGATACCTCGTCCATTAACTGGGACATACACTTCAACGGTGGTTGTAAACTCACCACCAGCAAATTTTTCTTTTTCTGATTTTCGACCTTTTGTAACCGGTATAGCAAGGAAATCAGTGTAAACTTTCGCATATAAATCCAATATTGTAAAAACTTCTTTTTCTGCCTCTTGCTTTGTCTGAAAAGCCGTATGTCCCTCTTGCCATAAAAATTCACGTGTTCGTAAAAATGGCGTCGGATGTTTGAATTCCCAACGCTAAAATAAAAAAAAATCATCTTTTCAGATAGAAATTGGTAAACTTCAAAAATTTGCACCATTTGAATTTTAATAAAACTCTTGATCTTTAATGAATAGCTGCAAACAAATATTAAAACATAATATTAGCTAAAATTCCAAGCTCAGTCATCCTATGACAGGCAATAAATTTATTTTTCGAAAAACATCGCCAATTTAAAACAGATAGAGTAGAATGTCGTCAATTTTATATAGTTATTTAAGCAGAATTTAAATAAGAAATTTCAACAGGAAAACTGAAATGCTTACCACAACGTTACACCACTGATTCAAGCGAATGGGCAAATCACGGTAGGATTGAACCCATTTCGCATAACTTGGATATATTACCGTTTCACTTGTTGGACGTATTGCAATTGGTTCACTCAATTCAGAATTTCCAGCTCGCGTTACCCAAGCTACCTAAACTATTTCTGCATAAATCAATATGAACATGAAAACAAATATCGGTAGCACTGCTCAGATAAAAATGATTCCGAACATTAGATTATCACAATAAATCAATGTTTTGAGGAATCATTGATTTAATACTTTTGCATACAATATTTCCGACTCATATGAAACTATAGCAAGTATTCCTATATTATTCAGCTGTTACCTACTCCTAAAATGTTATATTGCTCAGACCAAACATTTTACAAAAATGATTAACCTCCGGAGCGAAGTCAGCGATGTGTTCTTTCTCCTTTTGCAAAGCATTCTGTGAAACAAACATTGGAAAATAACAATTGCGTACACCGAGTTTTTAATTTCTGCATCGAACCACTTTTTATTACTTCCCAAATTGCAAATGACCATGGACGTAATATGTAGCAACCTGATACATCATAATATTCGATCATATCAGCTTTTATAATGACCTAAATATTAGATGCATATTAATCTTAACACATATTTTTATCATCATTTTTTATAAGGATTTAACGCGATATAATGAATCCATCCTATGTTGATGAGTATTGCTTGAAAAGCATTGGTACATCCGAGGTGCTAAATCTTACTTTACTCTTTTTTCTACTTACAACGTTAGCTAAAATACGGTGCCAAATTAACCAGATTTTAGAAATACGAAGAAAAGAAGAGGTTACGATCATATAATCAAATTGTAAAAACATTATTACAATCAATGTGCCACAAATAAGATAAATCAACATACTGTGGTAAATGATGAAATCTAGGAATTGTAAATCAGAAAACAACTCATCTCAAAACGATTTTTTAATGAAAAAGAAAGAAACCTGCGTATACCACTCTGCTACATTTTCTTCTTTTTGATATCAAGACCTAGTTTTGTTTGCTTCGTTATCTCCGCCGATGCCAATGTCATTTTAGATTCTACTTTTTCGTCTTTGCTTTTTTACCACTAGCATTTTTTGACTTTCTTCATTCGTATCCTTAACAGTGATGTCGATGCTCATATGTTATATGACTAAAACACTATTTCATAGCATAAGCACCATTTGAACAAACAACAGTGACAAAGGATTGAAATTTCAGAAATAAAAAGAAAGGCCAATGAATTTAAAAAATAATACATTAAAGAAACACAGCCGAAAATCGGTAAAGGATTATTTTGGAGAAGCAGATATATGGTTAGAATATGTACTGGAAAGCGATTAATCAGTTATTCCTTATTGCGAGTAATTTTCAATGATAGATGGATATTTCAATCAACTAATGAAGTGAGAGAAAACTAAATGGATTGAAAGATGATATGATAGCATGAGGCTGAATAAACAACTATGAAAACTGTCCTATTGCTTCAAGGAAAAAGTAATTATCGTTTTTTCTTTTTTTTGTAGTCAATAATAGCACTGTTGGATAAAAAACAGAAAATTTATTCTAAAGCATCCAGTATATGAAAACAAGTCATAAATTTAGGAACCTGAATAAATTATACGCTCAACAAAATCAGTCTAACCAATTTATGAGTAAACCACAAATGAACTGATAACACAAACATGATAACATAGGCCGAATTTCTATTAGAGACGGAAAAAATCAGTAAAAAGAATTGAACCATTATATTTTCTTAAAATCCAACCAAACAATTTAAGAAAAAAATTATGGAAGTGCATCAGAATTGGCCAATTCTCTACAGAATTTGCATTCGGTATCAAACAGGACTAGTATATTGGCCTATTTGAGAATTAAAAATAAGAATTATCTTTAACACACAGCAAATGCTTTAACTTAATGGAATCAAAAAAGGTAAAATTCTTCCATGAAAAAACAAACAAAACAAGCGCAGCGATCAGTTATTCATAAGTTTAAAAATTTCAGTTCTATGCTACATCTTTACCTTCAAAGCAGAAGCATTCGCATTCGCAACATATTCCTCATCAAATTCATCCTTATATCGCTTTTTTAATCTCAAGAGTTCTGCTATTGCATCCTTCGTTTCCGGCTGTAATGTATAATTTAAATTTCCAGCATCTCTCTACCAAGTAAGCATTTAAATATATATTTCATGATGACTATAAAAAATTTTTTTCCTGCATTTCAGCGAGAAAATATATTGTATTTTATTACAAAGCCAACATATAAAGCGGAATTCCGGTTTCGTTTTTAATGGCAATGAATGTATTGATTAAATTTTTTCTTTTACGTACGTGCAAAATATTGAAAAGCAGCTGACAAGTTTATACAAAAATTTTGAATATAAAAAATATATAAATGAATATAGCGCACCGATTTTGCATCCTTTGCTTTTAAAGACCTCACTAAATCGCCTTGCTCTGTTATTCTTCTCGCCAATGTTTCTTTACATTTTGGATTATCTTCTATCAGTTTATCATCATTTTGCGTAATAAGTACGGATTTCGGTTTATATTCCATCTCTGTCATTTTTATACTTTCACAACTGTCATTTATGATAAGCTACAGAAAATGTAATGTTTGTAAAAAAAAAATTTTCAAAACTACAGAATTTTTAGGAAAAACATGAGAAAAATTTAGCGATACATTTTTTACAAAAAATATCTACGTAGATATTCCTTTAAAATTTGATGAAATCAGTGAAAAATACAAGCATGAAAAAGTTAATTCGTTTCCAAAATATACCTTGTTCCTCAATCTGCTTGTATTGTTTCTCTGAATTTCTGCGCTCCCTGCTAATTTTTCCTGTTCTTGTAATGAAGCTGCTGTCTTTGGCTTATATTCCAAACCTGTTCTTTCCTTATACTGTTTTTTAAGATCTAGTAATTTTGATATAGCAGCTTTAGCTTCATCACTTTTAGGATTAGCAGCTTTCAAAGACCTAACAAGATTTCCTTGTTCTTCAATACTATGATATAAGTCTTCGGCATTACTTGACGAGATTGGTTTCTCAGGTCTGTAATTGTCCCCGGACAATTCCTGATAAGCTTTTTCAGGTTCAAAAGAACATTGATCGCTTCTTTAGTTTTCATACCTTTAGGGTCTGCTATTTTCAAGGATCTGACCAAATCACCTTGCTCTTTTATTTGCTGATTAAGCTTAAGTATGTCCATTTGACCTGGAAAAACTTCAAACGTTCAGTGAAGTTTTGAATCAAAATGTAATATTAGAATAGAAAAAGATAAACAATAACAAAAGCGGGTAGTAATCACAAAAGATTCATTAAATCATTCTGTGTCTCTTGGAACTGTCAGTTTTAAAAGAAAAGGCATAAAATTAAAATTAACTTGTCGATACATTCCCATTTATCTGGATGTTATCGTTTGTTTTTCTCAATTCTACAGTGGAAGAATCCTCCTTCGTTGTCTAAAATAATATTTTGATTTCGGAAGCACACTAATTACAACAAAACTAATCCGAAGTTATCTATAATATACATCTTAATAGCAAAAGACGATATTCCGGATCATAAAATCTAAAGTTTTCCATAAGTTTTCCAAATAGTATTTAGAAAACTATACTTTAAAGGCATTTCATTTACCGTTTGCGTTAATTTAGCAGGTTTATTGCTGCCATCTGGTATGAGAATTAAAATAATAGGCACTTTGAATCCAGAATATTCACTTTTCGATACATATGGTGAATCACATATATAATATCCTTTACGCTGCAGTTGGACAATATCACCTTTACGTATATCTTTCATTGCTGATTCACCGATGAAATCGAGGAATTTCTGGAATATATATTCTAATAATTAAAAAACTGATATTGACATCTCGTCGTGATAACTAATGAATTCATAATTTCAGTTTGAAAAATACAGAAATCCTATGATCATAAAATAAAATACATCTAAATCTGAACTTATTGGAATTGTAATAAGATCTTAGCAGTGTTTCCTTTCTCGCTTTATGGTAATAGAATTTTCAATAATTTCAAAAGTTAACTCTGCACTTAATTTTTGAAATGTGGAATTTATTCATTATATTTTAGATATACAAAATCATTCACGATATAGAGATACAACATACCATAGAATCATAATTAACGAATTGCTTCCAGTCTTCTTCTTTTCCAATAACAGCCTTACTAATAATATGAGAATACTCAACGATTTTTACCGGAATTTGCGGTCCTAGCTTTGTATCAGCAATCCACGTTACTTTCAGTGTCTTTTTATAATCCTGTATTGCTATTAAATATTTACATGATTCTATAAATTTGTTCTTATAATACAACAAACTCACAATTGGACTCAAGGTTACTTCAAAAATTAATAGAAAGGAAAAGTTTTAATCAAATTCTTTGATTGCTAGACCAATGAAAATTTCACCAACCCATTTGAAGTGCCTCACTTTCAGTAATCAGAAATCACAGACATTATCAGGAATATAAATCATAAGGCACAGCATAGTTTTCCCAGGTGGAATTAAACAGATTTATTAATTCCGCATCAAAAGACGAAATTAAACAATCAGTAATTAATTAGATCTTCGCTTCTTAAAAGAAAGAAACGAAATAAATTGTAACAAACCTTATTCTCCAAGTCTAATTTTGCTTTGATTCCCGTTATTTTATCACCAACTTTCAAAATGTCACAAATTTTTATATTTCCCCAGTTGATTAATGTCACCGAATCACCAATTTTCATTTCTCGTGCATCAATTTCTTCCACCATTACTTTTTACTATACCAAACAGTTTTTGTTCCAACATCGACATTCTGAAACAAAATATTTTTTGAAAAATTGAAATAATTAAAAAAATGAATAAATAATTGATGACAGATTATAAGGAATTATTATTCGATCTTGAAAATCGTTTCTTGCAGAATGGCCTAACTATTCTGTAACAAAAAGCGAAAGCGTAACCTTGGGATGTAGTGATACTTTTTTGATTCATCTGCCATATTGTCCATAATTTCTATTTGAACAAGGTTTTCCATACAATCAAGAGCGGTATAACGAGGAGCAATTGGATCAATCACCTAAAAATCAGTGCAAGATGTTAGTTCTTTATATTCAAAAAATCAACTGTTCTTCCATAACTTTTTGAATTAAAAATAATATTGAATATTTATGTGATTAAAATAACTTGTCAAATATTCATGTAAAAATATGAAAAAATTCCTGCATAAACAGACCTTTTATTAAAAGACCAGATTTTATCCCACTCCATCATAACAATGGCACGACTGCCACCTTGAGCGACAATAAACTGCTTCAATCCTTCAACCGTTAGTCCACGTCTCATCATACCTCGCACAGTTGGCAGCCGTGGATCATCCCTAAATAATAGTACTACTTTTTACGATATGTACAAGTTGTTTTTATTTTTATAATTTTATTCATTATAATAACAAATATTTTGGTTCGAAAAAAAGAAAATAATTTTCTCAGAAAAGCAGAAAAAGATAAAAGGCGTGATAGAAAGACTATGAATAAAAGAGAAAGAGGTAATGAATAAATGTTATATGAATACCAAAAAAATGGTAATAAGATTTATTGAATAATAGTAACAAATTTAAATTAATCCCTGAATATTTAGGAACCAAGTAAATGTTGCTTTAGAATTTCTCAAAATTCCCTCACGAAAGTTTGATTTGGCTTCATAAAATATAAATGCACAGTCATGTCCAGTGTGTGACGAGTCACACAACTCTACTAAATAGCCAAAAAGTTTTAGTAATTTCTAGCAAAAATGAAAAAAATCTGTCACTTAAAATTACTTATCTAAGAATTCGATGCATTCGATTTCTGTTTTGAAATTTCACATAAACAATATTTATCAGATTTTGGTAATGTTGTGCAATAAACAATACTTACCATCCTTCCACATGATGTTCATCGACAAGCCATGTCAGTTTCCGTTTACTCATCACAGTATTTGTCATATTTAATCGGGCATATGACCAAATATACGGTTTTCTTAATCCTAATACATCACAAATAAAATAGTACTGCTCATCACGATCTGTGTATTCTGTAGTACGGAGAGCATGTGTAACACCTTCAATACTGTCTACTATGGGACACGCAAAATCATATGTTGGATAAACCCTGCAAAAACAAATCAAAACTAAGTTTATGACAAAAGATCATTAGAAAGTATCAATTTTTTTTGATAATTCGATAGTGTTAATAAGTTAACTGTCCACCACAAAAATGCGAGATCTATTCTTTAAAAGACATGACGCTATCACATTAATGAAAATAATAGTTGGCATAATAGAACAACGACTAACTTATATTTGTTTCCAGTTCGAACATGACTTTCTGTCCTACAGCGATAAATAGTCGGATCACGCATTGCACCATTATTGCTTTGCATATTGATTTTGATTCGAACGCAACATTCCTGTCCCTTTGCAGTACCTTTTTCATTTCTTCCCATAAAGCCAAATTTTGTTCCGGAGCTTTAAAATATTAGTGATTGGAAGACTGAACTGTGAAGTACAGAGATTATAATATAAAAAGTCGACTACCAATATCATAAATTATATCATTTTTCATTAAATGAATTAATGTCGCTAGTGAAAGAAAAATATATAAATACGTTATTTGAATAAGTAACTTAAGTCTTGATAGATATTTTAGCATTAGTTCACCTAATAGAATTTAAAAGAACCATAGTTAAATTATTTATGCGAATTTAACTATAAATAAAAGGAATGTTACTTAATTAAGTATCCCGACAACCTTACGATAAATTATTAAATAAAACAAGTTTACTATTATTCCGACATCGACTTTCCTTGCGTTCCTCACGTTCTTTCCTCATCAACTCGGCGTCCGTGTCGTCAACATACGCTTTCCCTTCTTGCAACAAATGTCCACACATTTCTAATATCAACTCAAAATGATCAGATGTATGCGTCCAACAGTCTGGTTTTATTTCTAACATTTTCAGATCTTCCAAAATCATCTGAAATGAAATCTGGAAGTCGCTTTGCAATGTATAGCAATATCACTTAAATGTGTCATCCAATATAGTGACAGCGTATCCAATTTATGCAGTACCAATTTTCGAATAATGGACCTTCTGTCGAACGCCTTATCATGTGTGAGAAATATAAAAAGCTTTCTATGGTCTTGAAGCACTGGAATTAATATATTTTGAAACCTAAATTAATTCATTTTCGATCAACAGCAATCAAAGTTATTAAACATTATTATACTGCGGTATTATGGAAAAATGTACGAACTTGCTCAAAATGAGCGCTTTCTTTTGCTGGATTGGTATCATCAAATCGCATAATCAACTTTCCTTCAAAAGTTTGCTGATAATATTGATTTAAGAGGGCAGCTTTAGCATGACCAATGTGCAAATATCTGGAAAAAGAAAAGGAGAATGATTTTTTCCTTTATTGCAAAAGATAAATCTATTAATATCATTTTTCATTAGGTTAAATTCTGACCCGCTGGCTTCAGGTGGGAACCGAACCACCACTTTTCCTTTTTCTGCACCGGGTAATTCTATGAATTTCCCTCGTCCCTTATTTGATTTTTCACTTTTTTTCCTTCAGCACTTTCTGTTGTTTCATTTTGACTTTTGATAATTGTTGCAGTTTTCTGAATAATTTATCATAAGTAATTTAAAGAAATTAACAATTTTTTGTAACAATACATGATTATATTCTGACAAGGAAAACTATATGAAATATTGATGAAAATATCAAAGCAATTAATTACTACTTCAGTAAGGAAAAGATTATGAGAATGTATTCTGATCGCTTAAAACAGACTCATAATTATTTTGCCTCCTAATAAGGTTATGTTTCAACACAAAACAAATAACTTAAAAATGCTAGACTCACCGACTCCATTGTCTCCTTTTCTAATTTTTCTGGAATTCTTGTTTGAAATTTGCCAATAATATTATGTGCCTCAGCAAATAAGGTGTCACACAATATATTCTCGAAGAATTTTGAAAAAGGCTTCTGTTTTTGAGCTGCAAAATTTATGCTATCCCACTCAAAAGCTTATAAAGAAAAGGTATAAAGGCCATCCAGTTAAAATCATCTATTTTCAAAATCATAATGAACATAATATAAAGAATAATTACCTTGTCATCAGCTGCTATAACAGTCCACAACATAATATCAGCAAGAGTCTGCCGATCTAAGCACAAATGCAGACTCGTTTTTAATTTTTCTTCAGCCAATTTCATCAAATCTCCTAAATCATTATGTCGCAAGTATTGTTCGACAGCTATCACCCAATAGTCAATCTAAACAGAAAAGTGAAAACATGTAAGATATGATAGGTCCAACTACCATTGATTTCGTCATTTGCAAGATTTTTCTGAAAGAATTAAGACACAAAGATTTTTCTGAAAAAATTAAGACACGAAAATAAGCAAAAATATTCATGAAAAAATGGCAGGAAAAAAAAACTGAAAAATAATTTTGAGAAGATTGGCATGACTCGTAAAGGAACATGGCAAAAATGAGATAGTTAAAACTTATCGGACGAAAATATCACTTATTCGGCATAGTTTTTATATAGCAATTAGAAAAGTGATTACCTGGGCTTGTTCAATGATGTCCTTACCAAACAAATCACCAACTTTATCAGAACTGCGCACAATAAAACGTGCAATGGAAGCGTCATTTGTGTATTTTCTTCCATCTCTGAAAAGAAAGATAAAAGAATAATGCATAAAAGGAAAAGCTATATATTACTGTACTCACAGAGAATTCTAATACTATTTCAAATACTACAAATATTACAAATGAATTCACACATAGGCATCGTTTCTTCATTCACATATATCACATGAACATATGAAGGTGTAATAGCATTTATATTAATGCACTGCGCTATATCGATGTTGTATATTTTTGTGAGAAGAGAAAGATGTTTTTTTGTTGAGACTGTTCTTCACTGAATTTGATATTAGTTTAATTCGTCATGAGACAGAGCGGTTTATCTTATGTATTTTTTTAGCAATATTAGTACGAAAGAAAGGTAAGGCGGGTTAATATTTATGATCTTTTATTTTGATAACTTTAAATTCTTCAATGTATCCTACAGATATAATATATAGAACTAATAACTTCCTTTTGTAATATATAATATTAAAACTCGTATATAATATATACAATAATGATATAAAATAAGTTCTCTATGAAAATTTCTATGCTAACAAACAGAGCATAGAATTGGAGAGTTAAGCTCGAAACATGGATAAACATCAAAAATCCCAATTTTGAATATCAAAAATCTGTAAAGAGAAAAACACTTAAATCCTACACTCAAAAAAATATATATATGTAATTTTATGTTCGAAAAACATACAGCTTCATTTCGTTGAGCATCTCATCAGTGAAAACAACCGATTTTTAATACTAAAACCGCATGCAGAAAGAGCAAGAAGCGTTCCATAAGCTGGATTTCTACGTGAAATATTGATTGTGACCGTCTCTCGTTCGATCGACTTCGAAGATGTATCCGCGACAGCCATTTCACTAGATATAACTAAGAAACTATATTAGCAATGTATCAAACTACCTTTCCAGCATCAACGATTGCTACTAATTTTTGTTCAAAGTAAAATGATACTGACAAATTTTCCCATGGAATAACGCCAATTTTTTCTATCAGATTGATAGATATCGAAAATATTGTCGATTCTCCAAGCAACATAGGAAATTCAGATAAATGAATGTAAATGAAATCCAACTGCAAAAGCAATACAAGTAATTATTTTTATACAAAACTTTTATACATCCACATCGAAATAAAAATCATATATAAAAATGCATTATTCCAGAAGTTATTTTCCTCTTTCCATCTGCTGCTTCCGCAAAACTGCACCTGGCGCAGGGTATGGTCGTTGCTGAAACAAGGGACCACTAGCAGTAACATCTGCACCTGTTTTATCGTGGGCATGTAAACCAGAACTCCACGTACCACTGAAAATATTTTCCAGTAAAGAAGAAATGTGCGAAACGAAAAGAACAATTAAAATTTAATGCATTATGAAATCAATTTATTATTTTAAAATCAAAAACTATCTCAAAAGATTTCATCTCAACAGTGTTATTCTATTCCTGATCAACTTTTCCTTTAATAGAGGACTTTGATATTTTGCATTTTGATGAATTTCTAAATGTCCATCCCACCTAATGCAATTACACACAAATATTACTCGTCAAATAATTCAACTGCAGTTGTTGCAGAGAAATTAATATTTAAAATGAAATTGCAAAATGACAGATTCTGGTGAATATAAAAGTTAGCCCAAAAACATACACAGGAACATTGTCACCGTAAGCAGCTGGATCCATTGGATCGATCCCTTTTCGTTTGGCACGCTCTGAGAAGCATAAACACATTTGTGGAAAATATCTAATGGAGGTTTAATAATATACATTTTATAAAGATAATTTTAATAAATAATTTGTCTAGCATATATCTGACTTCATATTCTTCATGCTCCAAATTTTAGATGTAACTTCATTAGCATATGTAAATTATTCTGGAACGCAAAAGGGATACTGATGGGTTTACATTTGGATCGAATAGACTTCGTAAAAGAACATGTTTTAACTTTTTTTTCCTTTTTTACCTTGATAAATTTTTTTGACCTATCATATCATAAATGAAATGAAAAATTAAAAGAAGCGGAATGCATATGCAACGCATGAGTTGACATAAAAAATTGTACTGAGCAAACAACTGTTATTAGAAAATAATAAATGAAACTCACTCAGTTTATCTCGATCATTCAGCTCAGGCCTGCTCTCTTCATCACTTTCAGAAGCCGATAAACGATCGCTAGCTTCCGAATCTGATAAGGAACTTCGCCGCTAAATTGAAAGCAAATTATCACTAAAATTTTACTTTTAGTGTTTTTTTCATTAAAAAGGAATAATGTTCACCACGATAGCTATTTTTACTATTAAAAATCCAACCTTTCTCTTTGATCTATTTTCGTCATATCGTCTGATAATACCTCCCCGATCCTCTCTGTAAACTTCTTTTGTCTCATTACTCTTTCTTTCATCTCCATCCTTTTTACCCTCGCCAAGGCCATTAGTATTTTCGCCTTTTTCGAACAGTTCTGAAAAAATAATAGAATCAGATTTCAAAATCAAACAAAAAGTTGCTGAATAGCTTATTTACATGTTTTATTGAAATTATAATAAATCAAATTAAGTTAAATAAAACTAAGCTAAATTGAATCAGATCTAACCTTTCGCAACTTTTGGTGCAGCATCTCCAATTACAGCCAAAGGATGTCTAGGAGGAAGCCAGGATACTTCATCTGTTCGTGGACACCAGTAATAATGACGTGTGCATCCAGGATCGTAAACTTCTTTCCAACCTATAAAACAATAAATTCAAAGAAAAAACTTATTGTTTAAATCAGTAATTCTGAAGAAAAGATAATTTTTATTACGTACCATTTGGCAATGGATATTTCTTCAGAATTTTAGTCCGCTGATCAAGATATTTTTGCGTAAGTCTGAAGAATGGAAATTTACTAGAAAACATATTCACGATATAAGCATTTCTTTTACAAGAAAAAATTTTCAACTGCTTTCAAATTTTATTGTACTAAATTAATTTAGATATTTAATAAAATGAGAAAATATGAAAAAATAGTTATTTTTCATTTAATAAAAAACGACAATTATTTTCGTAGAATCTACTCCTTCCAGAACAATTCTCCTCCTTCAAAATTTTATTTACCACGAAGAAGAGGTGATAAATTATAAGCAATTTGAATACATCGTTGTAATAATCTTTCATATTTCTTTAATTTATTCATTACGAAAATATTCATAAAAAATCACATCATTGTCAACTTAAATAAACGGAATTGGCGAAAAACAATAAACCTATTTTCACTTGTTCCATCCTTCCAATGATCATAACAAAACTGTACGCAATAATGATACGGATTCCATTTATTCGGACATCCTCGAGCTCCTGAAGCATTTTTTTCCGTCTTTTGACGTGTGTTGCATTGTACTCCAACAGGTGCTTCTGCATCATAGTTTTCTGCGATTACTTCTTCAGCAGCATCTGCAAATTATCACTTCTCATATACGACTTTTCATCATGGTACTGGTAAAATTTAATAATTTAAGTTTTTCTTCAAAAAATTGTATTCAATTCTCATATCTTGCAACTATTACAATAAAGGAAAAAAATAAGTCCGTGATTTAAATCTATTAATTTCGAATCTAATTTTCCTATTTATTTGAATTTTCTACTTATTTTACTTATTTAAATTTTTTTCTGACTTCTTTGAACTTCGCCTTTATTCTCCTTAAATCTATATATTTGAATTCTGAATCTATGTCATAAAAATAGGTCGAATGTTATCTAATAATTTTAATGTAATTTCACGTTAATAGAAAAACTGTTGATAGAAAAACTATCAAACCATTGTGAACAATTCCACGTCGTTTAAGTCGAGCTAGAAGTGCTGGTGGTAGAGGCATCACAGCAATAAAGAATTTTAGTATTACGTTTCTAAAAGTTCAAAGAATAAATTAGTATATCAGTGAAACGCGACTAAACGTGACTTTACTCACGAGCAGACGGATTGGCATTCTCACATATAGTTAATCTCATTTACTACGAAACTGACGCAAACGATATAAATACACCGCTTACCGCAATCACGATTGAAAAATTAACGTCAAATGCCGGCTAACCGTAAAATACGCGTTGTTTACTAGGGTTGAAATTTATTTAGAACAAAGGTGAAAGGTCAAGGGATGTTTTATTATGCTGCTTAAGGATAACTGGAACCGAAAAATGATATTATACGGAATTATTTCAGAGCAATTTCGAATTTGAATCTTTTCTTATTGTTGTATTATCATTCATAGCTATATTTTCTTATTATTCCTATTATCATTCATAGCTATATCAAATAAGTCAATCAAGATCAATTATTTGGCGACATCCTATTGACAACCCAAGTTCAATTTGACGGTCAATCAGGATTAGTTCATAGCTCCATTAATTTGACGTGGTCCTTGAAACACCCTACATTATTTTTTATAGAACAGTTGATGTGATATCTGCAGAATATAACGTATAAATAACTTTCCATGACTTTGCATACTCACAATGAATAGAATTGTAATGTCGCTAGTGAAAAAATCGCTTAGTATGATAAATGATAACTGATCATCAATAAGTTATCAGTGATTACTGCATAGGTTTATTTTTTATAATTGAAGAATTTAAAGTTCATATGAAGATTTGATTGTTACCAAAAACATGGGAATTTTTTTTTCACTCTGCTCTATTCCTCGTTCATTGATAATTTTGTTGATAGCTGAAAAGGTCAATGGTTCATGCTGATGAAACTTAAAATGCTTTAAATACAATTAGTTGAAAATTTTACATTCTTATTTAGAATAAAAATTTTAAATGAAAAAGAATTTGAAATCATTTAAACTTTGTATTTTATTTAAAAATTTAACAAAGATTATATTGGAGGAAAGAAAATTTATTTTTTTTTTTTTTTGTACATTTATTCTTTATCAAATATCAGTGATAATATGAAGAAATTAAAATTTTCAAATTTAGCTTATATTTTTTTTTTTTTTTGAGGGGAAGGAGGAGATAATCCTATTAGTTAAATTTGAAAATATCAAATAAACATTGGATTAGAAATGCATGATTTTTTTGAAATAAATTTTTTAAATTTCTCTTTCTTTCTTTTCCCTTCTCTTTCTTTCTCTCTTTCTTTTTTTTCTTAAAGTCTCACAATTCTTAGTAATCTTATAATTGTTTGGAGATGATAATTGTATAGTATTTTAATGTGAACATTTTCGCGGCCAAAAATGTGACACACTTATGGGATCACTTACGTTCATGTTCGTATGTCGATTGTACAAATCATTAGATATGATGAATCTTTTTGTTGATGCTAATTTGTTTATGGAAAATATATAGAAAAAAAAAATTATGAATCTGTCATCAAGTCTGTATCCTTATAGTGCTTTTCTTTTTATCTATAGCGTTATATTCGAGAACAAATACATTTTTATGCTCGGGATTATTTCCATTGATATACATTTATTTGTCACGATCTTTTATGTAGAAGCACAGTAATTTTATTTTCAATATATTGCTTATACAAATATTGGAAAATATACTTGTCATTTGTAGTGGATTGTTTAATTTTTGCTTATTTTATTTCTAATTTCGTTTCAAAAGAACTAATAATTAATAGGAATTAAATAATAATTGCAAACAAACAAAAGTAATAAATTTAGCGTAATATTTTGTATGTATTTTCTTTATCATTCAAAAATAATTTATTAATTATAAATGAATTTTACCTAAAAAAAATGAACTGCATAATTTTGATTTTATAGATCATATTAAATAATAATTAATATATTTCCTCATAGTATTATAATTTTCTAAAAACTCTCCGACTTCTTTGTAAGTTTAATTTTATGTTATTTCACTTCAGTGATTTCAAAATTTCCCATTAAAACTTCATATTATCACCACTTTATAGTGATATAATGCATTTAAAAAATTTTGCAAGTACATCATAAAGTTATTCAAGTATATACAGGATTAATTGGCTAGAATTGGCTCCATTGCTCCATGTTTCTCCCTTTTTCTTATAATTCTTAGGTAAGCCTCACTATAATTATGCTTGAAATTATTTTTTCAATATCACAATTGTAAAATTATTAGTAGTATTTTTCAATATCACGAATGTAAAATTATTAGTAGTATTCATTGAAGATAATGACATTAAATTATATAGTTAAATGCTAAACAATTAAGGAGAAAAGCTAGCAGTTTTATGTACAGCCAAGAAAGTTAATGATTTACTTAGTTTCATGGCTACAAAAAAAAGTAAGAATGAATTGGTCTTAGATATTTGGAAGAGCAGAAATAGAGATATTTTTTTTTTGGAGTAATACTTTTTCAGTACATCTTTATATTTCCGAATTATATAACTACAAAGAAAAAACAATTCAATTTGGCAGTCAATTATTAATTTGAATTCGAATTAATTTTTAAGAAATGTAATTAATAATATAATTAAAATTAATTCAAATCAAAATCAAATTGATGCGTAAAGGTACGAAAAATTTCTTTGCTTTCTCAAATATATACTATTAAATATTTTTGTCATAAAAATATATTTAAAAAAAAACTAACAAATTTCATACAAATATTTCGAAATATCAATTTTAATAGAATGATTTTAGGAAGTATAAAATAAAAACAACAGATTCAAATAAAGATAATTGCAAAACAAATAAGAACAAATTTGACAAATAAAAATGAAAACAGAAAGGTTTATTCGTTTTCCAAAAATTTTCCAACATCTTCAAGTTGCTCCAATAATTCTTTACTGTATGATATACTAATATCAATATTTGCAACTTCAATATCATTTACATCAGTAACTGAAAAAAGAAAAGTCATTCGTTATCGTTTTCAAATTTAGAGCCTACGCTAATATTATGAATTTTAATTTAAAGAAGTAAAATTGAATATTTAAATATTATAAATAACATTATTATTTCATGGTAATTTTTTTGATGTCAAATTACTTTTCATTTTATTATCAGAGATAAATTCTAGTTATTCATCAAGTGAATAGTTTGACGGATTATTAGATAAGTTATTCCGCAATATCAATCGAATAATCATATCAGAATATTCATTTTTACTAATATCCATTTCAAGTTTTTAAAAGATTTTTCATCGAATTTAATCATTACTTTAAAATTTTTTATTTTCTTTTACAAAAAATTTATTAATTATTGCTTACATCGTATGAATTGTTTCTGCCGCATTATGTTGCGCACTTAATTCAACATATGCCACTCCTAAATCTTCACTTGATTTCGAATTATTCCCATTACTTACCAAATTCATCTCTAATCTGAATAATTTATTAATTATCAGCAAACGTAATGAAATGAATCACGTACGCTTACTGGTCTGATAATGAAATTCAGCAAATAGTAAAATGTTAACTAATGATAATTTCTTACAAACAACAGTTATTTATTACCTATTTCCATGTTCGATCCATTGATGCAATAATTGATATTGTCTATTATCAAGCGTATATGCTAAAATAAATTTTATTCATTATTTTATTTTTAAATTACGAATATTTCTGAATTTCTAAATTCATATTTAATATAAGTATTTTTGAATTCATAAACTTTTATTATTATAGATGAAAAAAAACGACATTTCTGAAAGTTAAAATCTGCCGTAGTTCGTGTATCACGTGGAAGTAGTAACGGTTTTTCGGATGTTCCGCATTCTTCTAGCGGAAAATCCAGAAATTTCCATTCTATGTAAACAAACTGATTATCGTATAATGAATCCATCAATATTGAAAATTCACTAATACGAAGACTTCCAATGATTAATTCCACGTTATAAACGTTATTTGGTGGAAACTAAAAAAAAAAAAAAGCAGTTTTCTTTTAGGATTATAAAAATTAAAATAATTTGAGAAAATACGTTTGTTATTTTAGAAATAAAATAAACGGAAATGGAATGAAAAACGGAAAAATAAAATCGAAATAGAAATAGGAAATATAATATAAAATTTAATTTAATTCATAGGATTCAAATATGAATTAAATCTATTCAAACATATTTAATGCTAGAAAAATTTTTCCATAAAACTATATCTTTTGTTTAAAATAAAAAACAATATTTAAATAAATGCAAAATAAATTATGTTAATTTCAATTTCATTATAAATTGTATCGATAGGAACAAAAAAAAAGGAAATAGAAATTTCAATAAATTCGAAAATATAGAAAATATGATGAAATAATGAAAGAATTTTCTATTGTAGAAATTTGTAATATATCTGGGAAAAATGAATCATTTATTTAAATTTCAGTACAAATGCTTCTTATTCTCCTTACTCTTGATCTGCTAATGAAGTTTACGTGTACTGTTTAAGATGTTGAAATCTATGCTAATTTTATGAAATATTGTTTTAATTCAAAGCTTTTGCACATCTCTGAATATTGTCTGTTTCTCATATTTTGTTCTGATAACTAAACCCTTTGCATGGTAATATATAATAAATCACTACCTACAAAGATCAAACAGTTTCTCGTATTCAATTGCCAATTTTTAAGCTCAGTTTATCATCTCATGGCATTCATTCAATTCGCTCGACAAACAATATCCTACAGTTTAATTGAGTTTGCCTCTATCAAATCCATTCCTACTATAATTAATCGAGACCATATTTAATCGTGATATTATTTGACTTTCTTATATCTTATAGCATATAGGAAGGAAAAAAATATAAATCTCTCGTCAAGCAGTGAAATTCTTCTCATCAAGCTTCGTCTATCTATAGGACAAAAACGATTTGAATATTTAATAAATTTTCTCATATTCTTCGAGCTTGCATTGATGATGCCAATTGTTTACATAAATAGAATTTAGAAATATTGATTACAATGATTTTTCATTTTATCAACCTTATCAAAATCGACAGTGTTGTTAATGAAAGATTTCTTATCCAGTTTCTTGTAATCAGCGCTAATGACAGAAATATCATCTTCAATAGTTTGTTCTTCATCTACTGTCCAACTACTTGTTGTTTCATCCATGCTACTTGTACTTGCTAAAAAATATTCGTTATTAGCAAAAAAATGAGCCAGATAATTTTAAGAAAAAAAGTATCATTTTAAATTTCAAAATGAAAGGAAATTAATTTACGTGAAATTAATTGTTGGATAGGATCAGCAAATTCAACAACATGCGGAATTTTTCGTCCTTTTGCGATAATATTGACGATTTACGCTGTTTTTGTACCGTTTCCTAAATTAATAAGCAGCAATTATAAATTAGACAAATTTGAAAAGTAATAATGAATATAGGATTACTGATTTATTTAAAATATCGAATAATTTTTTTTTATCAGAATTATATTTGACTTTTATTTTTACCAAAAGTTTTATTAATGGGAACAAAAAAAAATGGGATATTTTAAAGAAATTAGAAATTATAATGAAATGAATTAAAAAATAACAATGTATATTAATCAAATAATACGAGGATAACAAAATAAAAATTTCAAAAAAAAAAAAGACTGAAAAGCAAATTTCTTTGATTTGAATAGATTTTGGGAAAAATTTAAAAATTATTTTGCGAATTAATTTGATAAGCTAAAATGTAATTGAGAAAAATAAATAAATATTAATATATGTTAATGTAATATGTTATGCATTATTAACATTTAACCATATCAGTCTATATTTAATTTCAGGATTATTCAGCATTATCAACTCTAGTTTAGCAATAAATTGATCGTAAGAAATAGATTCAAATCATTCTGATCAAAATTTTACTATAATGAGCAATATGATTTCACGAGCATTATTGAAAACTATTAATTGATATTTAAATTTTGATTTATTCTCTTATCTAAAATCCATCTTTTTGTAGAATGCAAAAAAAAAAACAAACAAACTGAAAAAATGTCATTAATTATTTGATATCAATTATTTCCGAATAAATTCTAATACATCGGGAATTTTAGTGAGGAAATCGAGACAAATGATAAATACAATAAACAGTGCGATGATTCTATATCATATTTAACAAGATGTACATATGACTGATAATAATAATTCCTGTGTGATTTGTGATTTCTTCAATGGAAATCATCAAAAATAAACAAAAGATTTCATTAAAAAAATGAAAAAATTGTGTTAAGTGATATAATGATAAGAAAGAATTAATGAAATTATATATATTTGTATGCAAAATTATAAACATAATGAGTTTGATGATATTTTAGCCAAAATTATGAGAAAGGCTAATGAGAGAAAAAAATCGATTTAAATTAATCGAACTATTAATTGATTTATTAAATTTTTCCTTTTCTTTTATTTATAATTTTTTCTATACATTATGAAGTATATTTTAATATAAATTTTAAATATTTTAAAAATCAAATTTTTATTTCAATTATAAAAATAGATATGGCAAATATTCCAAATATTCAATCTTTGTTATTATAAATTTAGTGAGAAAAAAAATCAAATCAAACCATATTGACAAATTGATTTTCCAAGACATCCAACTTATCACCATCATTATCTTCCATTTTATCCACAATATCAGCAACTTTTGGCCTCGGTTTATCAATATCATTCTTGGAATCCAAGTTAAAATACGAATTATCGGTTTTAAAATATTCAGTTGTAACAAATTCATCATTCATAATCGATGTCTGCTCTTTACTTTCTTTACTGAAAACGAAAAAAATGATACTAATTTGATAGTATCAATTTAGTAAACTTAAAAATTTGATGTTATTAAACTAGTAAACTAATTTGGTATTATCAAATTAGTAAACCTTAAATCTAAAGAGTTTTCTTCTTTTTTTTTTTAAATCATCCATTTGTTTTCGTAGGAAATTATTTATTGTCAAAAATTTACTTTAGAAATTTGTTTTGTGATTCGTCCTTGTGATATTTTTGTGATATTTCTTCACTTTCATAAATTTGCCAATCAATTTGTTTTGTAGCTATATGTTCTTCATTACTATTAAAATTATTCTTCAAATCAGAATCATTTTTATTAATTCTTTTTGAGGCAATATAGCAATCGTTTTAGTATTTCGTTTAGAATTGATCTAAAAATAATTGAAAAATATTTATTGGGAAACAAAAAGATTGTAAATATTCTCATTGAATTTGATTTTCAAAATTAGTGATTTAAGTTATTTATCGCTATATGTTGCATGTTGAATATAAGGTGACCTTTAACTTTTTGGAAATAAAAAATGATTTTTAACAAATTCAAATTTTAACAACTGTGCGATAGTTTTGATGACAAAGTTTGAATTTTTCAGTCTTCCAGTATTGATAAGAATTAATTAGAATTATTAATACTTTCAAATTTTCTAAGTCTAATTCTTCTTCTTGAGATGGAATTTGATAAGGAAATTTCCATCGTATTGAAACATCAATCGATGCTTCTGTTGGTGCATTATTAATCATCTGCAACTGATAATAAAATTGATAATATTTCATTATTATACAGTTAAAAATATTGTATGAAATGAAAATCTTCTTAAAATATATTTAACTACCAGTATTGATAATAAGATAATATCAATTAAACTTATATTATATTATGACTTACCGAAAGAAGTGGAAATTTCGCAGAAATAACATTATTATGAACAAGTGGATAAAGTGCGATACGAGCATAACCAATTTGTCGTTCGATATCACCATCTACTTGTTCCTCCAATATATTTATTGTTAAATTCTAAAATGAAAAACTTTTTTAAAACGAAAATTTTCACATAAATAGAGAAAAAATAATATAAATTTTTATATTACAATCTATTTTGCTGAAAATTTTCTCTCAATTTTATTATTTAATGCTTTTGACATAGAAAAATAATTCAGCAAAATTTATAAATAATCGAATAATTTGCATAAAAATAAGTAATCTAAGATAAAACTTACCTTTAATAATATTTATCAACATGATGTTTTGATCAATATTGTATTATTATTATTATTATTATTTTGTTAATATATATATATTTATTACTGTAGTAAACTTCCTTTCAAATTTTGCAAATTTCACAAACCTTTTTTATCACAGATTTTTTTAATCAAAACAACTAAGTAACAAAATAAAATATTTATTATTGAAAAGGTAGAATAAAAAGAAAAATATTGTTAAAATTTTACCGATGAACGTAAAGTATTGTAAAGATCAATTCCTGTCGGTAGAAGCCATTCTTTTATCGAATTATATTCCGGATTAGCATTATTTGGTACTGATTCGGTTTGCCATATATCATAGTCATATAATTCATAAGAAACTAAGGTTGTTGGAGCATAATTATCTAAAATGCACAATTATTGCCAAAAACTGATAATCAGAAATAAAAGATATTTATATTAGAAGTAAGGATTGAAGAATTGAATGTAGAAATATAGAAATCAAAAATCTGCATTAAGATTCAGAAAGACGAATAGGATTCTTTCTTCTACTTCTTCAATAACTATGAACGAATAACCACTGATAAGCTTATCAAGATTGGCACAACGTTGAATATCAATAATCAATATATTATATATGGAATGATCGATAGATTCTTCGATATTAGTTAGTGCTCTCGAACTGACCGTTGTCAATTTTCGCTATAAATTAATTAATTATAATTAAAATGGATAATTATCAAATTTGAAGTTACTTATCAATGAAAATAAGTTCTTCAACTAATTAATCTTACTAACATTTATTTAAAACTAATAATCATTTAATTTCTCGTTCTTTAATATTAATATATATTTATATTCCAAATAATTTGATTCAAAATTCCTTAATGATTTATTTTTCGCAACTATATTCCGATGAATCTTTTTTTTTTTTGATTCATAAAATGAATTTTATACGTTTTTTTTAAAAAAGTTGCGCGATTTTTAAATATTCAACTAAAAAAACAAATAGTATTCCGTACAATTAATACATAAATTAAATTAATCAATTAATTAATATATAAATTTAATATATACAATTAATATACAAATTAAGCAACATGAAATTTTTTAGGTGTAAATTTTATGCATAATTTCTATAACTTAGAATTTTTAATGTAATTTTGATATTTTTGTTTTTGAAAGTAAATTTTTTCAAATCATACATCTAATTAAAATTATTCAATGATATATCTGATTGCTACTGCTTAATGATTATTTCGTTTAATAATTAAAAATATATTAATCATTTACTTTTTGTGAATTTAATGCATTAATCATTTTCGTATTAATGGTTATATCATATTCGATTGTTGCAAATAAACAACCATTTTGTAACGATCGCATTTGAAGTGTATCACAAAATGATTCATTGATATTAAACAATTGTTTTAATGAAATTGTACCAATTGAAGAAAGTATATAATCAGTGCCATGTGGATGATACATTTCTATTGTTATACCATTCTAAATATTTGAAAATTTGATCGAAGAAGAAAGTAAAATTAATGATACTTAATAAATTTTCAATTTAATATATAAATAAATCAGCTTAAAATGAATATATGAATCATAATTTCTTTCTTTTTCACTACTAACATATTAATAATATATACTTACTGTTTCCAAATAATGAAGGAATAAATTTGAAACAATAATATCATAAATTGTTGAAAAATCTAATCGTATCCTATAATTTTCAATATTAAAATATTTTCTATAGGAAAGAAAAATTCACATTTTATGAAAAAAGTTTGAATTGTTTTGGATGAATTATCTATGAATATAAGTAATCAATCATTATATATTGATAGCACTGATCAACAATTAATTATATTGATATCACAAAATATATAAGTTATAATTCTTTGGCATAATTTTCAGCAATTCAGCTTTTTATTAAAGATTAGAAATTTTCATATATGATGTGGATACGGTAAAAACTAACAGAATTAATCATACGATCTACCATAAATTTTTCCTGAGATGCACGAATGGATCTAAGCATGAATATTTTATTAATTTGAAGTTGGAAATTATGATAGGAAATATTGTTTGGCTTATCTTACAGAAATTTACTTACTCAGGCCCTCTTAACATTGGCGTTGTTTGTAGTTCAAAATCGTAAAATTCAATTGCCAAAAATATGACAGGTCGTACAGATCCAATTTGTGACAAACCATCAGAGCTCAATGATATTTTCGACAAATGCAACATCATTTCATTTGTTTCCATTTCTTGCTTATCCATCTGAAGTGATTGCTAATTATCAACTGATAGATTGTTTAGCAACATATTTTTTTAATAATTTTTCAAAGTTTAGTAAAATTAAAAATTGAAAATTGACGGTCGAGAATTATTATGCATGGTATTTGTTTTATGTTAGAAATCTGCGATATAAGAGTAACAGAAATTATAATAATTTTTCGCAGTCTTGAAAAACATTAAATTTTGATTTGAACAAGCTAAAATGTAATAATTCCTTGTCAAACTTGATTAACTAAACAATTAGTTATTAATAAGCAATTATTAAAGTAAAATACAATATAATGATAAGGAAGTTTATAAATTTTCTCGACGTTAGATTAAACTTATTTAAATCATTCTGACATATAAAGAAAGTGATGAAATTGATTTCGTTTATTATTATAGTAAAAATTACCGTAATGTGTGAAATAGGCATTTGATCATCATATGCTAGTGTTTTAAGTCGCATTTCTAAATTTGTAATTTCAGCTTCACGTTCCGTTAATTTTACTACCAAATCTTTCATTTTGCATTCAGAATGTGCTTTGACTTGTTGTAAATTTTGATTCAATAAAGCTATCTAAAAATTAAATTATGAAATTACTAATTTCAATGATTAACTCAAAGAATTAGTTTTATTGTTTTATTCTTCGTCGTTCATTAATATGTTGTCTACGAAATTTTGATAAAAAAATAAAACGATCTGAAATATTATGAAATATTAAAATAATTTATTCAATTCTTTGTAATTAATTTTATTTCTTAGCATTACATATTTCTTTTATATTTATTTCAGTTCAATTGTTAGCAAATTTAATCATTGAATAATATAATTGTTAGGTAAAATAAATAAGAAAAAATATTTTAGAAAATATGAAATTCCCATGTCAATTAATAAAATTTCTCTATTCTAAGAATTAAAATGTATCAGAGACATAAATTTCGTGAGAATATCATTAAAATCAGAAATATTTCGATTATTTAAAGAACAAATTAGTAATTTTACCTCCTGAAGATGTTGCTCATTGATATTATGTTGAATTAAAAGCATATTTCGTACTTTTTCAAGTTCACCACAAATTTCCATGTACATTGCTCGCCATCTATAGAATGGAGTATATATATATATATCATTAAATTCATAAGTTAAATAAATCAAGATAATTTATAGAGACATACTTATCAATATTTTCTTGTCGATCGATTATTCCATTTTCATATGATGATGGCTCAGTAATATGTGTTTCAATAATCCGCGTCAAATCTTCATATATTTTCACAAGACTAAAGTCTGTTTCGTTGAATTTCTGAAACATATAAATATTTGCATTTTTTAAAATCTATCTCAGCTTTTCCTTTTTATCTTTAATTCTTTTGGTTAGAATCATATTCGTGACTTTTTAAATTTTTTATATTATTGTTCTAGAAAACTAATCGTATCATTTATAACGTTATCTAGAGCATAATATGAAATAACAAACTTCATTTGTTACGAAGCTTTCCATCTTTTTTTTCTCAAATTCATTCTTACGATCAGATAGCTCATCAGCAGCAATTTGTTCTTTAATTATTTGAGCAGTTTGATGATTTAATCGTTCTTCCAATTTCAGTTTCGTTTGCAATAAATTTTGATAATTTTGATTTAATTGTGAATATTTTACAAATGATTCATTCAATTGCTTCTCCAATTCTCGTATTTGTTGATCGTTTTCTATTTCTCGATATTTACCCTCTTCTACTGTTAACTGTTCGATTGTTAATGAGCTATAATTAATGAAAGAAGATTGGATAAATATTTTTATATGCAATATTAAGATAAATTTAATCTCATATACTTTACATATATTTATTTTCATTTTTTCATATCGATAACTAAATGAATAATCGAATTATCTATCTGTTTTTTATTTTCTTAATTATTATATTGTTTTAATTAAAATTAAATATTACTTATCAATTTGCTTATCATTCTATTATTTTCCTTTCTTTACTCTTTCCAAAAATTAACTTTGTTATAATTATATTTCTTTAATAAAAATAATTTAATAAAAATTAAATTTGACAAAATTGAAGACAAACTTTTGTACAAGTTTCTCGTTTGCTTCACGTAACATTTTATTCTCGTCTCGTATCATTTCTAATTCTTTTTCCATTATTTCAACATTTTTAGATCGTTTCACAATTGTTGTATCAGCATTCAATGATAATTCATCGAATCGTTGTTGCAATTTTATTTCGTCCTGTTGTTTACTTTGAAATTGCTCCAAAAGTTGATCATATTCATTTTTAAGCTCTGTTAATTGCTATAAACAATACATTTGCAAAAAAATAAAAATGAAAATTTAACGACGAAGAACTGAATAAAAAATTAAAATATTAATATAAAAATAAAAAAATTTGATATAATATTTTCATACGTAGCATTATTACTTTTTAAATAAATAAAATTACTATTACTTTAAAAACACTTACACCGATATAAATTGACAAAATGATAAAGAAATGATTAGTTTTGTTAATTATAACAAATACTAAAATATTTTTGTCAATAAAATGTATTCAAATGATATAAATAGTCAATTTAAATAACTTAACTTAATCATTTTTTATTTGATAACAAATAAAGTCAAAAAGAAATGTATGGAAATTGAAAATTTTTAAAAAAATAATTGATGAATATTAAAAAAGAAAAAGAAAACTTAACAAAAGATAAAACAATTTAAAATCTAACTTCTTGAACATTATTTAATTTAGATGATAACAAAGCGCATTTGTCATCTTTTTCCTTCAATTCTCTATTCAACTTTACGAAGAGCGTTTTATCGAGAAGTAATGATTTCCTGAAATATCTTAAGCAAATTAATCATTTTACTTCCAGTCATTTTATCCTTTTTTAATCATTTCTGTTATCGATTCATTTCTATTATGATTTTAATATATAATATAACTACACGTATTATAGTGCATTTGTCGATTATCTAATCATTGTTTACAAATCAATCATTAAATTAATTTTTAATTCTTTGAACTAGTAAGTAGTTTTTTAAAATTTCAAATTTTCAGAAAATTTTTTTGCTAACATAACAAATGCTGATTAGTTAGAAAGTAATAAAATTAGCATATTTCGTCTTCTTACCTATCAACAACTTTCGATGCATCTGTTACCGGTCGTTGTTGAATGTTGATTTGTTGCACAGGATAAGATTTTCGTGGTAAAGCAGATTGTGATCGTTGTAGAGGTAGACGAGCCTAATGAATAATAAAATGACTATTATTAATTATTGAATAATAAATTGGAAAAAATATTGAAAAGAAAAAATTATTGCAATAAAAGTGTTAATTAACCTGTGAAGAAGAAAAGGATTGTATTGATGTTCCTGGCTTCGAATAATTTAGAATTTGCTGCTTCAAATTTTTCAACTGCAATTAGGTTTAATTAAAACTTATCAGACTACTGATAACAATAACTAGGAATAGAAATTATATTTCAATTATGTTTTATTACATTATTAATAGCAATAATCTTAATTTATTGATGAAATAACACTTTATTAAATTTCACATAAAAACCAAATAATTATAATATTTAATATACTATCGCCTAATCATTGCAACAACATTTAAATTTAAAAATTATTTACATATTTTTCTTTTCCTTAAAAAAAAAAACAAAAAACAAAAAAATTCAATCAAAAAATTAAATGCTAAAATAAAAAGCCTAAAATATTAAATTGTAAAAAATGAAGTTGCAAAATATTAGAATATTGACTAATTTATCTGAATAATTATTAAATGAGTATTTAAAATCAATTCGATAATCAATTATTCTTTTACAATAATATTAATCAATTAAATCATCATATAAGATGGATTATTAACTTACTTTATTAGTAAGTAATCGATTTTCTTTAATTAATTCAGCATAATTTGCACCATTGTTGCAATCTTTTCCATTAACCACCACACGTTTTATTTTTGCATTTGATCTATGAAAATATTAAATATGTCTATATGCATAATATTTATTAATTAATTAAGACTTACTGTTTAAGCTTAATTTCCAAATTATTATAACTTCGTTTTAAACTATAATGCTGTTGATAGAGTATGTGATAGTGATCTTCCAATTCTGGCCTAGTCCATTTCTCGATTGAAGGACGAATAACCATCGCTTATAATTCGTTACAATGAAAAATGCATATTCTAAAAATGCATCGTTTTCTTGCATAAACAATATGACAAATAAAATTATAACGAATTTTTACTTTGCATTACAAATAAAAGTGATAATGATAAGTTATCAAGAATAAATAATGCAAAATTATAGAATTCGTTCAAAACAATTAACATAAGAATCGTATTAATTAATTAATCAATATTTCTAACTTCTTTTCATTCATTCATAAATTTTTGTTTTCCTAAATTATAATTGTTAAAAAAAAAAAAGTTCATTAAAAAACAAAAATATTGTACGAAATTATTTTTATCAATCGAAATTTATGACAAATTTATTCAAAAATTAACAGAAAATCTTTTAATTTAAAAGAGAAATTAGTGATAAAGAGTGTTGTTTATCAAAATTCAATGTTAATTTGACTTTATGATCATAACGAAAGATTGAATACTAAAACATTGTTTAATATAAATTATCTACCATTCACGTATCAGCATAAATCTAATAGCGTACGAGGATACCATGGCAACGATTAAATGAAATATTCGCTACATCAGATGATGATATAAGCTAGTATTATGCACTTGGAAAAAAAAATGCTATGATTTAGTTTATGATATGTGATATTTTAAAAATAACGCAGCATTTTTATGACTATTACTTTAAATAAATAATTAATTTACAATCCAAATTAAAATAAGTATCTATTTACTATTACTATTATTATTATTTCGCCATATTAATTTTATCGTTTTTTTTTTAACAATTAGGCAATTATTATAGTTGAAAAAAGGAAAAATGATAATAGGGGAATAAAAAAGTTGAAAGTTTTTAGATATTGGAATATGAAAAAAAATTTGCTTATGGATGCTGAAAGGCAAATAAAAACTTATGCATGCTAGTAAAAATAAATCGTAATGACCTTTTCTCTTATTGTGATTCGTTTAGAGGAAAAACCTGAGATTAATTCTAACAATAGTAATAATCATTAATTTAGTAATGGTAATTATGACAATAATTAGTGGCAGTAATAGAAATAATAACGATAATATAAATAATAATAATAGTACCAAATGTGCCTAAAGTTATTGGGGCATATAATAATAAAATATTTTGCATATGAAGAGAAAGAATGATTCTACTTTTAGTATATTATAATATGTAAAATTATTAATTAAATGAAAAAATTCTTAGATTATATATCATAGTTATGCAAACAGTACGAAAAAGAAATAATTATTTAACTAAATGCACAGATAGTTCTTTTTAATTAAAATAGAATTTTCAGACCTTAATTTCTAAGTTATTATAATGATAATAATCATTAGACTTTATAAATAATACAAATGGTTTAATAAAAATATCTCTCAGATGAGACTAAATATAAATAGAAAGATGAATGTAATAAATCGATCGATTGATATGCAATCACAAATCACTCAAAGGATAAATTTATATTAAATGAGATAATATCATTAAAAAAGAATATATAACCTATGAATCAATCTATGGTCATGTGATAAATTTTCAAAAATTTGTCATAATGTCGTATAACATTACCATGTTTAAAACAGAAGAATTTAACAAAAATTTTAAATTATAATTTTTGTGAAATTCTGAATATAATGACTTTCTTTTCATATGATCTAAATTAAAATATTTTATGGCATACGGTTTAAATATATATCAATAAAAGAAAAAAAACAAACGAAAGAATCTATCATTATCAAAAAGATATTTATGTATTATCAAAAAACTATAATCCTTTTAATCAAAATCGTTAAAAGAGAAAAATTTTCCAGCCATCAATATCTCCTAATAAATAACATTTTAATCTTTCATAATTTTCGAATATTTTTATATTTTTAATTTTAGCAACAACTAAAATGCTAATATTATAAAAATGCATTCTTTTATATCTTTTCTTCATTTTTTCAATTATATACTTTTTTTACTTTCATACTTCTGCGTTTTCCCTCAAGAAAATTTTTCATCCATTTACTAATTTCGATTTTATAAGAAATTTAAAAGTTGCTAGGAAACCTTGCCGCAAATAATTTATTATAGTAGGATTATTCGATTAATGCTTTATAATTCATCAAATTTGACAAATTGTAAAGAAATAAAAAAGTGCTTTTTGCAGCAACGAAAAACTCGAGATCGAAATGATGTGTATATTTCCATTTTTGGATGATATTCTGATATCCTAAACTTCTTTAATTTCTGAATTCTTTGCAACTTTTACCTAAAAAAATTCCATTATAGAAATTAATTATGAAATAACATGAATATGAACTATTTTAAGGGAAAACATGAGAAGCAAAAAGAGTGCGCCACAAAATTGTTTATCATTGCTGTTATGAAGCTTATAATATTATGACATTAATCAGTTTTGGAAATAGGATCTACTGAACTAGTGCAGAGTAAAGTTGAAATTGGCGTGCTTCCATATTGATATGAAATTACATTCCTGATAATATGCAATAATTTTATCAGAAAGAATCAGCTGTGAGTTTATTGTATGACTAAAATATAAACAGGTAATTCTGTGGCAACAGATATTGAAAGAATTTGTATGACATTAAGCAATTTATATTATTGAGTAATTTCCGATAGACCTAATATTTATCAAATAGGCAAAATGGCCGATAAAAGTGTTTATTGATATTATGAAATCATTTGTTTTAAATCAAAGAATGAATGATGGAAAGTAGCAAACGAAACATTCATTTTAACTCTACCAGAAGCATTCATTTATTTGTGAATTATTGATAGCTTATGGCAGAAATTATTTTCATTCTATATATAAAGTTTTGAGGAAAAATGTTAATTGCGAATTTAAAATATATTTTTGAGAAAAATAACATCAAAATTAATTAAGAAATAACAGTAAAATTAGCAGACATTTAAGCCGAGCTGAATTTCTGTCCCAGAAAAATGAATACCCATGTGAAATGACAGTATGATAAAACAAATTTGACCAATTTGGCAAATACTTATCGTACTGTCTAATAACGAAATTTAGTTGGTTCGGCTGACTTTGAATCTGATTTATGATTATTTGAGAAAAATAATAGCGAACCAGCAATTATTCTGGTTCATCAAAAAATTTTTTTCTTATTTAATTTATTTTTTAGAATATTTTAGGTATGAACATTTAAAACTCCAAGTAGAATAAATGAACAATGTTATGCAGTTCTACAAAGCGTTTATTTAAAAAAATTGTTTGCTTCAAATTCAAATATTCAAAATGTGCTTAATTATTAATTATTGCACATTGTATCAAAGGGTACAATAGAAGATGTACTTGCGATTGGTAGAAACTCATTTGGATAAAACAATATCAGTAATAACTAAACCTCATTGTAGTTCATAGAAGTTTCCATCATTTGTGATTTTCGTTGTTTTTTTCTTTTTCTCTTGTTGTCACTGCTACAAAATTTGCAATTAACCGAAGAGTTATTCAATTTGTATTGATAAAATATTGTATTTTTAAAATTACGTGAATTACTAGCCTAATTAATATTAAAATTTTCATTACTACTATTAATTAAAACCATTACTATTATTAAATAGGAATACTTAATTGGAATATTTTCCAGAAAATAATGATACATTGATATGATTGAAAAAAGAATAAATAATAGTCATCATTATTATATCATTCAACTCCGGAAAAAGTGTAAAATGATAAAGAAAAGAAAATAATTGTTAACCTGTTAAATTTATGCTTTAGAAATTAATCGTTAAAACCAAAATTAATTATTATCAAAATCAAGAAGAAGATCGAAAAGGCAAGAAATTGAAGGTAATAATTTACATGAAGCTGGCGGCGATAACCATCGTTTTGTCAATTCTTCAGTATGTGTTACCTTACAATGAGATGTACATTTCACACCAACGAAATCATTAATTGATTTCTTAAATCAATTCTTGATCTTCCAATAATATAATAATAATTAATTGATTACTGATTAATTATGTAACTTGAAAAGGATATATATTTTTTGATAGTTCAAAAATTCTAAAGTATAAAATTTCCAAATTTTTTCAATCTGCTAAATAATTATTGGTAACGTTAATTTTTTTCGATCATATATCAAACATCCAATTTTAATCACGATATGCATAATACGTATAGTATTTAATAATTTAAACTGAAATACTACAAAGAAGAAATTATTACACATTTATATTGATTATTAAAAACATAAAAATATAATTATTCAGTTATAAAGTGAAAGTTTTTTTCTTTTATTTCTAATTATGCAAAATTCATCACTATTAACTATTTATTTCACATTTTACTTTTGAGCATGAAGTCTGAATTGGTATAATTTTTGGTATTAGGCAATTTTTATGACAATTTCATCAAATAATCCATCAATTGTGCAAATAATTTCATCACGACGTTCCATTGTCCAAAGTTCTCTACGACTAATCACCTAAAATACGATAATACTTTAATAATTAGATATTCGTCAGGAGTGGATTAATTAATTTTCAATATAATGTATCATTTTAAATGAAATTGAAATGAAGATATCTAATATAATTACTCAACCTCGTAATTGAGCAATGACAATGGATTGACTCAAATGATAATCGAGAGTAACAATTAGGATTGATTAAATTATTGATTCAATAATTATTTAAGAATAAGATTTATTTAAAATATTAATGTCTCATATAATTTATTCTGATATTTTTATTTATATCTTCTTCGTTTGTTAAACCTGATTATAATACTTATGATGTAATAGAATTATGACAAATATACTATCAGAAAAACCTTGCTATAATCTTTATCATTTGGAAGACAATATAAGCGCTGTTGGATACGTTCTTCTGCAGGACAAGGATCATTATTATCATCTAAATATAACGTTCATCTAAACATAACATTCATTTTAATTTAGGTATTATTTAAACAATAATAATAATAATAATGCAATCTATTTTCATTGATTATTCTGCTAATTTATCGAAATTTTTCTAATAAAAATTAAAATATTTCATTATCATAAATATAACTTTCTTTATTATATTAGTAGTTAGAATTTTTAAATATTGCGCCAAACGCACGTAAAACATAAAGTTCGGGAAGAAAACGAAAGAAACGATCACGTCCGTAATAAACGAAATCGCTGCTTAATGGGCGAAAAATGACGTCAATTCGACGTTCCTTAATTATTCGACGAAAATCTCTAAAAAAAAAGTAACAAAATTTAATTCTTATGCTTATTTCATGCATAATTATTTTATTTTTTCATGACCTTTAACCTAAGAGAAAATATTTTGTTTGATTTATTACAAATTATTATAAAATATTTTTTTCTTTTACTAAATATGACATAAATGCTTTGACGGAAAAAAAAATTTTTAAATGCAATTTTTCTGATATTACCGGTTGATTTTATTATATTTACTTTTGGAATAAAACATAAGTTAGAATAATAAATATTAAAAAAAGAAAGCAAAAAACTTGTAAGAATGTTCTTTAGCTATATCTTCAAATCGATCACCGGATAATATGCTACCACCGTGACGTTTAGCAAATTCCAGTACATATAAATCATCGTAATTGATAAATGCCGGTCGACCAGCACGTGCAGTACGTGCTGGCGTAAATGTTAGCACATCCAAACTTTGCAACTTCTATTAATCATTCATTTAATCATTAATAAATTCGTTCGTAATTTCATTTAGCTCTTCAACTTTACTATAATTAATCTTTGATTCTTAAATAAATATGTATCGTTATTCCTGTGTCTTTTAAAATAATATTCGATTAAATTTTTTTGTAATAATATCAAACAGGCTAGCCTATATCATCTATAATATGCATTATCGAAATATTATATTGCTAAAAAAATTTCAATTGTTTTAAATTTAAAAATATATTCAAATATTAACTTCTTCTTGATTAGTTAGTTATACCATCAAATATTTCATAATGGCTTAATTTTATTCTTTAAGTATAAATAAATGATAATGAATTGATTAACTTAATATTTCTGACTAAAAATAATGTAATTATCAAATAATGCAAACCGGTAAAACTTGTGCATTAGTTGTATTAAAATTATAATTATTATTGTAAATTACTGGTAAAAATGCGACAACATCCAAATCTCGAATTAACAAAAATCGTATAATTGCCATTAAACCAGCACAATTAACATTTCCGAAAATTTATTAACGAACGGAGTAAATTATATTCAAAAATAAAAAAGAATAGAAATGCAATATCTAATATTATAATAAAATTACACAATTCTATTATAGATTATAAGCGAAAATTAATAATAATAATAATAATAATAATAATAATAATAATAATAATAATAATAATAATAATAATAATAATAATAATAATAATAAATATTTAAAGATCACACGCTGGTTCATAATAAAAAGAAAATTGAATGTGAGATATGCGGAAAAATGGTTAAATATTTAAGAAGTCACATGCTGATGCATAATAGTGAGAAGCCATACCTTTGTACGGAGTGCGGGAATCGTTTCACTTATCTATCCGGTTTGAAAAATCATATGCTGGTTCATACTGGTGAGAAGCCATGGCTTTGTACAGCATGCAGGAAAAGATTCGCTCAATTATTCTATTTGACGGTACATAAGCGGATTTATACTGATGAGAAACCATGCTTTTGTATAGTCGTCGGAAGAGATTTCAACATTCATCCAATGTGAACAAAACGACGATTTATATCGGTCAAAGGCTGTGTAAATGTACAATATGCGGGATTAGTTTTTCCAATCATCCTCTCACAAATGTTAGATTTATTTTAATTGATTATAACAAGTTGGTTAACTATCAAATAGCTTTAATTAAACAAGCGAACACAAAATTCATCCAAAAATAAGACCGCCAACAGAAGAAGTACCACATTCCATACCTGACGATATATTAATCATCCAAATATTAGAAATCTCTTGAACAGCATGTAGTAAGTAAGCATTCCTCACACCTCAAGTATTCAAATATCGTAAATGTCTCAGAAAGCACGTATGAAGAAAATTTTCATTCTTAATCTGACGAATATTATATCCAAATTCAAAAATGTCTGGAATAGCATGTAAGAGCATCTTGAGCATTTCAAATATCACAAATATCTCGAAAAGGATATACGAAGAAACATTTTATCTCGTATCACATGATTCATTAGGCATCTAAATATTGAATAATCAGAAATGAAAGAAACAGAAATGTGAATGGAGTACTGATGATGGTGAAGGGATAGCTCGTATCAACGACCTAAAGAATGGGTGGGATAAAACGATAAAAAAGATGGGAGAAGGGGAGGAACAGTTATAGCATGGAGTTTCATCGTCAGATTCTCTTTTACCATTTTATCCTGTAATATGCGTCGTTGTGGAATGTTAATTACTTGGGTATTGCATTTTATAAGTAATTTTGAAAGTTTGCGATAAATGCGTAAATAAGCGTTTCATTTTCCTACCAATTCGAAAGAAGTCGTTCGGTTTGTTTCTTTTCATTGCAAGAATAATTATTTCTTTTTAACCATAAAATCTTCGCCTTACAATATTTGCAATATATGATTCAGTTCCTTTAATTTAATATTTCGAAGGTTTGTTTTTTTTTTAAAACTGTATCAGATCAGTAATCATATGTAATCATATATAATTTGAGAAAGCACAACTGCAATAAACAGAGCCGTTGGATTTATCGATGCAAAAAAGCAACAAGAAAGAAATAAAACCGCTGAAATTATCAGTACTAAAAAAGAATTACGAACAATTAGAGAATTTATGGAACGTATTAGTTTCAGAAGCGGTTGAAGAAAATGTTGAAGAGAAAAGCAGCATGAATAAAAGAAAGGAATTTCAATGTGAAACATACGGAAAAATGGTAAAAATTTAAAAAGTCACATGCTGGTTCATACTGGTGAGAAGCCACATCTTTGTACGGAATGCAGGAAAAGATTCGCTCAATTATTCCATTTGACGGTACATAAGCGGATTTATACTGATGAGAAACCATGCTTTTGTATAGTCGTCGGAAGAGATTTCAACATTCATCCAGTATGAACAAACATATGAAGATTTATACCGGTCAGAGGCTGTATAAATGTGCAATATGCGGGATTAGTTTTCTCAATCATACTCTCTGAAACGACATATGAAGATTCACATCGTTGAGAAGAGTATTGTTGGGCGGAGAAATTGTTCTATGCATTCAAAATTAAAGATGCACATGAAGAGAATTCATCCTTGTATTAAAATGTAGAATTGTTCGAATACATGGAAATAAAAGCTATATATACTGGAAGTACGGAATAAATGTTTTCAGTTGAAAGGCAAATTTAAATTACATATAAGATTGTTTCACACTAAAAAACGTAGAAATTAAACATATTTCAAATCAAATTCATCGATGATATTTATTTTTATTATTTCTGATATTGTTGATTATTTATTTACTCCATTGATTGAGCTTTTGCTATTTAATGAATTAACCATATATTATTTTTATTCACAGCAGTTATTTGTTATTATTTTTAATGTTATTAGTTATTACAAATTACAACATTTTTTAATTTATACTAACTTCCATGCTGTTGTTTTTCTTCTAATTTTTCTTAATTGTTTTATTTCCATGAGCAAAATTTTCTATTTTATGCTTATTCATTGAGGAATTAAATGCACATTCACATTGATATTCGCTAAGATATGTATAATATGCAAGTCAATTTTGCTATTATTATATTATTGATAAGATAGAAAAAAGAAATGGTATTTTATGAAATGAAATCCTTATCCTATTATTGCATAGTATGCTAAAAAATTATTGGAAAGTGAAATATTCCTTTCAGTTTTAATATTTGAATTACCATGAACGGATTTATATCGATCGATTCGTACTTTTTAATTCTTCATGGAAAATTTAATTTTGAAGAATAAAAAATATCGTGATACAAAATAAATCGTATCACAGTATAAAATAATCATTTCATAAATCAAATTTAAAGCATGCCGAACCAACTAAACTTCTTCATTCGGCAGTACGACAGTATTTGCTAAATTGATCAAATTTTTTCATTTTTTCATTGTACTGTTATTTCATGTGAGTTTTCATTATTCTGGGATAGAAATTTTACTCGGCTTAAATATTCGCTAATTTCGTATTTATCAAATTTTAAAACTTATTAAATTAAATATAAAAATGGGTATGATAAAGAGATGATTCATTATTAAAATTATTCATTTTTATTAGTTCATTTTATTAGAATTTTTTGCTGCAAATTAATTTAATTGCATCATTTTGTGAAATTTATAGTTATAAATTTCAGATAAGCTAATCTTTTACGATCTCTATAATTTTGTATCGGTATGTTGTCAGTGATAAATATCATATAAATTTGACGCCTTAGTATTGTTAATAATAATTAGGATTTTGATATTAGCAAGTTGCATAATAATTTCATTAATGATAAATAAAAAGTAAATATTAACACTCTAGTACAAAATTAGTAACATTTGTAACAGGTTTAATATTTTTGGCTGCTCTGATGATATTAATGCTATATTATTTTCAGTGGTGCAATTCATTATTTTTGGAAGATTAAATTGTTAATGACAGTCAAATTACCGACTTATCTTTGCGTTATATTATTCGGCTCTATATCATAGCTAAGTACAAATTCGGTATGATTGGAGTTACCATTGCTCATTAAGGAATTACTGAAAGGATGGACTTTGCATCTTATTTGACTGTTGTTTTATAGGTAAAATAAAACGTATTCGATAGATTCCATGTCAGTGTTTGATCATATTATCGCAGAAAAATTAACATTGATGAATTCCTTGGAAAAAAGATAACAAATAACAATAAAATTGATGCATTTAATTCTTTACTGAATGTCTCATTTTGACTGATTCTATCTCACTGCGTTCATTTTATAGGTAGCGGAGATGAGTGTGTCATTCATTGTAAATGGAACATCGATGCAAACCAATGAATTGCATTTTACAGTTTGATGTTACAGAATTCAATTTCATAATGGTTATTTGGATGCTTTTTGCTACCACGCTACCACTGCATTTGTTTATCTAATCCGTCCTAAAAATGTTGTAATTTGCCGAAAAAAGTGCTTCCAAAAGATCAGTCGTCAATAAAATCATCACTCTTATTGATGAGACTGGTTGACACTTAATATTACTGAGTTTAACCCTTTAAGTATTAGTTTTTTTTATTCTTTCTTTTCATATTATTAAACTAATGGTCGTTTTAAATAATGTTCTATCTCTTATTCATAGTAAAACTGAATACCAAATTCAACCAGTGATTAACAAGGGAAAGATATGCATAACAGATTGCATTCATCTTAACCCACTTAATAAGCAGTCTGATCATCCGTTTTAATTGTCTGACCGTTTCCTCGATTTATTTGGAATTTCCGGTGCTATTATTGTCACTTTAATGCTATTATGATATAATTAGATTGACTTTCCTTGCCGATTTTGCATCTTCCAGAATCTCATTTTATTAGCGGGGTGCATTTGGCAGTGAAATTTATGCTTGCATTTTATATCGCACAGTAAATCCGCACATGCAACATATACTGAGCAATATCAAATCAGAACGTATACCCAACAATATTAATTCCATAGCAAATAAAAATAAAAATATTATAAAATTGATTGGAATTTTTAAAAATAATCGGTGATAAATTGATTTTTTAATCATCTATCAAATCATAATGTTTTTAGTATATCGAAAATGGGAATGATATTTCTAAATTAGATTATATAAACAAAAATGAACTGTTCCTTGATTTTCAATCTATATTTTGATTTTCGATCTTTCGTACTTTATATATTGTTGATGAACAAATATATGGTTTGAAAAGAATGCGAGGACATTTTTTCTTGAAGTTAAATCCATAATTTTCAAAAGTTCAGCCGATTCGAAATTGAAAATCTCTTTGATCATTCCTAAGAATTTCAGTCTACTGAATTTCCAAATAATATCAAATAATTCGCTATCATCTATTTCAGTTATGTTATATGACATATCATCATGCGACAACAGAAAATAATTTGGATAACTTCATGATTGTTCAGAATTTGCAAGTGGAATTGTTTTAATTGCCGCTATATTTTCATATAATTTTTATAATTTAAGCAATATTCTTCATTTATTATAATATTTTTTCTAGACAATGATTTGAAATGACATTTATTCTTATATTTGATTGTTTTCTCTGAAAAACAAAGTATTGATATGAGCTGATGAATTACTATAACGAGAAGTAAAAAGTACAATCTATCTGTATGAATCATTTTGAAATAAACTTATTTACATCATTTCAACGAACATGGACTAATTCTTACTGCTTCTAAATAATAAACTATCAAGTTGAAACGAAATGTCATTTCGATACCAGTCCTATACATATGCATATATTAGATTGCAGAAATTCGATTACGGTGAGACAGATTCCTTCAAGAAAAGTGAATTGATCTTGATACTGATAAATAATCAAAACAATTTTTTATGGTAGTAATTGTTGATAAAACGATAAAAATTGCGTATGATACAAATTTGATTAAATTTAACAATAATTGTATTTATTCATATGAAATACTAAATATCATATACAATATATAGGTTTGAAAAGTATTCTTGGCTTGGCAGCTATAAAAAAATTGCAGACAGTAACGGTAGTAGCCAGTTTTTTACAAATATGGCTATAATTAGGCCTTCTGAAAATTACAAAATGTAAGATTGACTATCGAATTTTGGAATATTTGGTATTTTTCAAATTGAAACGGAAAAAGTCCGATGAATTTTGAATAATTAAACATGTACATGGGCAAATTTAGGACTGTGATAAAAAGACTGAATATTTACTTCTAGAAAAGATGTTGTGATAAGAAAAAATGCAATAATTATAAGCAAATGGTAATAATAAGAAATTATTACTATTAAAATAAGCACAAAAATTGAGCATAAAAATTGATTAAATGTTAAGAATTCAATTGACGAAATATACATCGATAATTAGCAATATAAAACGTTTATTTCAGTTTAAATGTTTTTAGCTGTTTCCTTTTTAGCATGAAACTTTTTATATGTGATTCATATGATGAGAACGGATATATAAGGATAAAGTTTTTTTTAAGCAAATCATTTGAAATATTATAAACAAACTCATAACAGAGAGTTTTTTTATCTTCACTTATTCTATATGGAATAAAAAAGTCCTCATTGAAATGTTAATTAAAATCACTTCACTTATTCTATATGGAATAAAAAGTCCTCATTGAAATGTTAATTAATGATGGAAAGGAAAACTTTTACCGCATATATGCAAACATGTAACTTTTGACCGATATGATTGAAAGTATGGTATTGAGAAAGTGCAACTTTCTTATAATGTGTATGAGCAAAAAGTTTCAAATTTGATAATTCTTTTTGACACATGCATAGCATCGAATTTTTATTTTCCGTTTATTTGTATATCTTTTTCTTCATTTATTTGGCCGCTTTTTCATTCGCTTCTTAGGAGATAATTTCAATGTCATTATTTACTTTCCATTCGTTTCTTCAATTGGTATATTCTGAAATGTATAATAATCGTCTTCTATATTCCAATCATTTTTAGCACTGATAAATTCAATAGTTCTAATTATTATATTTGCTCTTTTGTAAATTTTATGAAATTACTTATCTTGAGGTGTATTCAAATTTTGAAACCTTTTGATAGTTGTATTTTTTCTACTTTTAATAAATTGCAATAGTTTTAAAGAACCATTTCGGTTGAGGAAGAAAATAGAAATGAAATGCATGCTAATAAAAATATACGGTTGACAATTTAAAAAAAATAAAAAAATATTCAAGTTTTAACAATGTGCTGAATGATTATATATGAAAATTGATATTATCTGTTCAGAAAAGAATTTTTTTCCAAATAAATGCCTATTAATATTAAAAAAAAGTAGTGAAGTGATATAAAATTTATGAAATTCATTTATGACAATGAGACGCTCTGAAAAGTAGTTATCATTGTCAAAAGTTATAAATAAAATAGAAACTATACTGTGGAATTTGTAGAGGAGAGATTTGATGTACGAAAAATCTAGTTGGTTTTGATAATCTTAATCTATATAACTTATCAAAAATCATAGGTATAAATATTTGATCAAGTAAAAATGATAGTTCAAAGAATCTTAACAGACTATATGTAATAACAAAGAGAAGATTAGCAATGATATATGATTAGGTAGTTATATATTTTGTAATGTTATTTAATTAATTCTTCCTATTCACTTAATTTGTTTAAGTTACTATATTTCATTATTCAAAATAATTTCCGAAAAACTATTCGTTATATTTATTTTCCCCAATTTTATTTCCTAATGCTTCAATTTTTTCCATCACTTTCCGAATGGGCAATATAAGAAGGAGGAAAATTATTAGCATACATAAACTTTTATAATTAATGTCATTGATTTATAGATGATAAAATGATTTCATCGATATTTTTATTTAATCTTGAATTACAAAACATTTTTTTTTTATGCTTAAGTTGATTAAATTTGAGCTAAGATGTATGAATTTGGAAATCGTTACGTTGAATTAAAATGCAACTTATGCTAAATAGCAAAAAATTTAGAGCATTAAACTTATTGATTATATTATATGAAAATGTTTAAATAATTTCCAGAGATTTATTTTATTTCGTTTTTTCTTTTTTTTTTTTTTTCTATCTAACATAGAGTATTGTCTGCTTTGAAGGATTATAAAGCATATGTTATGTTGTGGTTGAAGCTTATTTCGGCATTTGGTGGCTTGTAATTCATTTTTTCTTTCTCTTTTTTAAACTAGTAACTTATTCCTATATTCGGGATTGATAAGCTATGATTGTATCTTATCAGTTAATTCCTGGGTTCACTTTCATTCATTTTTTAAGCAAATATTTTCCTTGATTAATATGGGTGAAAGATACATTTTATATTTACTAAGCATACAAAACATCGAAAATATTAATGAGGTGATCAGAGAGCATAATATTGATCAATCAACACGAAGAAAGTGCAAGATAAACAATTATTCTTCCTCATCTTTTTGCCTGGACAAGTAAGATGAAAGTTGCCTTCGAAGTTTCTTAATGCAATGGTCATGCGAGAATTGAACCATTTCAAATATCTTTTTGGTAAGCAAATAGATCAAAATGATAAATAAATCAAATCGCTTGATATTTGCACGAATTCCAAAAAAATGCTGATAATTGATATTACAATAAGATAAAATAACTTTGTATTGCGATTCATTTAACTTTCAAAATAAAAACTATAGCACAAAAGAAAAAAGGAAAAATTAATTATTTAATATGAATTCAATAATTTTAATAGTTCAAAACTATCTCTTCAACGTATATTAAGAAGCGTAGAATATAGAATGATGAATTATATGCATGAAATTGTTCAGAAGATAACTTTAAGAAACAATGCCAGTATTATAACGCTACTGTTAAAACCGAACTTTACATTTACTATGCAATTCTTGTAACAGAATTCATTATGACAGTGCAACTTTTTCCTACACCAATTTTTTTCACAAACTTGGAAATTGATAAATTTTTTCCTGAAAACGACTTTCTCTTTCCTACAATCTTACTTATATAGTTATTGATGTCATTATTAGTGGATATTGCAAAAGACATTTTCTTAATCTATTAAAATTTTATATACAATATCAGATTTTATCATTTAAAATTAGCATCTTTTTATATAAATATGCTATTTATTTAGCGGCAATAATTTGTTCATTCAATAATTCGATATTTTTTTTTGTATACTTCAATAATTTACGGAAATGATAAGATATGATTTATTTATTTATTTGTATAAATTATTGAACTAAAAAAAAAAATATTTGCTTTTCCTTATTTCTAAAATGATTTTAAGTTATATCATAAACAAGAGTCTAAAAATAGCATATTATTTCATTATCAATTTTTTTCAGCTCAACAACAATCATTGTTTGCTTCAAAGATTTATTATATTTGCTAGTTGTTATGTTAAATTTAGTCATATGATACACCAATAAACGGGCACATAAATTAAGTGAATAAATGATCAATAATCTTTTATTAATCAAAACATTTTAACATCCATTCACTTTAATCACCATTACAACTACCGTTATTATTATCAGTACCACCATTATTCCTTTTTTTTTCAAAATATTTAACAAATCAAAAGAAATAATTAAAATTACTATAATGTTTATATGTGATAAGACACCTGTAATAATATATGTTAAAAAGTAATTATTACACTTAGACAAGTAAAATGAGTTCAGTCTATAGAAAATATCAAATAGCTCTTTGTCATATTATCATTAAATTTATAGCATGCCTTCATATCATATTCTTCTCAGACATTTTACAATTTAACTTCTTCTTATCATTGATTTTCCCTTTTTTCTTTTTTATTCTTATCGTTGTTCTCTCATTCAATGTATATATATATAATTTTTTTTGTTTTACCGAAATTACCTCTGTTAATTTTATCTGAAAATCGGCGAATTTTTTTCTGAATTATTTCTCTGGAAATTGGTTAATACAACTTTTTCCTCTGGATCAAATTTTTTCAGAAATTGAGGAATTCTTCCTAAAATTGCTATCTTTTAGCCTTCTCTGTCATATTAATTTCATCCATTGTTAGATGGTGGAATAACAATAATTTTTCAGGTGCATTGGCAGCAGCAATATTCCAGAAAATAAGGATAAATAATGTTTTAAATAATTGGTGAAGAAATTTCAAATTTCATTCTTTGATTAAATCCTATTTTTTTCTTTTTTGTTTATGATTTTACAAAGTAATGAATTGTTTGATCGAATTTTGCTCTATCTTATATTGAAAAAAAAAAAACTAATGGAAGCCTAGTGATGGATAATTTTAAAAAAAAGTTGTTTAAATATTTTATAATATATTACTATTTTATCAGTTTTTCTATCAGTTGGTTTCGGTTTTTGTGCAATTAATTAAGATTGATTTTTTTGATTCGTTAGCATATCTTTTATAATAAACAAAACTTTTCACTTACTGTCATAAAAATATTTCGAAAATTAATATGATATAGAAATGAATATTTTGTATTTCTATATACACTATATTTACTGACACCTTTTAATGATGTAATAAATTTGAAAGATATAGAAAATTTAATCGGCGAAATTATTTAAAATATGATTATAGAAATGGCTGATAACGATAAAACAGTGATAGCGACAAAAATAGATTGAAATTAATACAATTATGTGATAAAGATGTGAATGATATGATGCAATATTTGATGAAACATTTCGTTCCTAACGAACCAACAGCTCGTTCACTGTGTATGTCCAGTAGTGATGGCTGGGAAATGACTGAAGGTTACTTATATTTTTCCATTTATCATTATTAAATATACGATAGTAGTTCTTACATAGTTTATATGATCGAATCAAGAACTTATATTTTACATTAATATTAAATTTTTCCATTTTTTTCACGGTCGGTAGTATTAAATTTTCTTCATTAAAGATTTCTAAGATTCATTATATGTTTTAACTTGGCATGTTACTTTCGATTGAAAAGTATTACATTCATGCAATTAATAGTTTACATGATCTATGACTATACTTACAAATATAAAATATAACAATTTTCATTCAACAATCATAAAAATAATTCATTGGGGAAAAAATGGATGAATGCCAGAATTCCATACGCTAATATTTTTATAGGCAATTTGCCACTAATATATTTTAAACGTCATATATTAAAAGCTAAATGTACTTCGAAATCCAATTTTTATGGGAATGATCAAATCATTTAAAGATAACATTAAAATTTTAATTTAGCTATTATCCAAATATTTACAGCCAAAATTTCCACCCTAATGCTTTCATAATAACTCTCACTGCATTTACTGCTATCTTTCGTTATATATGCAATTATTTTTCAAGAAAAAGTATTAGCAAGATTGCAATAAATGGAGAAATTCAACCAAAATGTTTTGCTTAATCCATGAAATTGACTTCATTCCTACGATAGTATACTGACTTAAATGTTAGATTTATTTTAATTGATTATAACAAGTTGGTTAACTATCAAATAGCTTTAATTAAACAAGCGAACACAAAATTCATCCAAAAATAAGACCGCCAACAGAAGAAGTACCACATTCCATACCTGACGATATATTAATCATCCAAATATTAGAAATCTCTTGAACAGCATGTAGTAAGTAAGCATTCCTCACACCTCAAATATTCAAATATCGTAAATGTCTCAGAAAGCACGTATGAAGAAAATTTTCATTCTTAATCTGACGAATATTATATCCAAATTCAAAAATGTCTGGAATAGCATGTAAGAGCATCTTGAGCATTTCAAATATCACAAATATCTCGAAAAGGATATACGAAGAAACATTTTATCTCGTATCACATGATTCATTAGGCATCTAAATATTGAATAATCAGAAATGAAAGAAACAGAAATGTGAATGGAGTACTGATGATGGTGAAGGGATAGCTCGTATCAACGACCTAAAGAATGGGTGGGATAAAACGATAAAAAAGATGGGAGAAGGGGTATTGAAAGCTTGTATATGTATGTTAAGTATGTCATGTATGTATGTATGTTTGTGTATGCATATATACGTATATATATGTACGTATACACTCAATAGAAATGAAGCAATATTTATTATTATTATTCACGGAATAGACAAGAATCTTCATAGTGACATGAAAATTATTTGCAGCAAATTTTTTCAACGTACATTTTTATATGTTACATTCTCATAGGAATCATTAAGTTCATTTCAAATGTTTTCATTCTTTATTATGTGTAGTTATCTTATTGAAAGCACAAAATCCTTCATTGAATTCGATATGATCTTTATAAGGGTGAAGCGCAAAATACTGATACTGATATGATAACATGCGATCAACGTGTAATCTTATCGTTATCCTATTAGATTCTAATCAAGAAATTCTTCCACAGTAGTGATGTCTTAAAATGAAAAAGTTCTTTTTGGCTTCAATGGATTTATTCAATCAAACGAATCAATCGAAGTGTAATCGACAGAAAGGAGTATTTGTGATATGTTTTTAAGAAATAAAATTTTACTATTAAGCTCAAGCAAGTTTATTATAATTTCATTGCAATATAATTTGACTATGTAAAACTACCTAGGTTACTATCATTCAGTGCTATATTTTCAAATTATATTGATGTCTATATTGATGTCATATTGATCTATATGAAAATTTGATTTCTTTTCTGGATGAGATACTCTGCAGATATGATTCATGAAAATTTTATAAAACAGTGGGCAATATTGTTTATTATTGGTAGCAATATAATAATCGTTGGAATAAGCAAGAATAATAATAATAATAATAACAATCCAGTAATAATAGTATAGTCAGTTTATTTCTGATCGACAATTTTCAAATATTTGTTGATAATTTTATAAAAATATGTTCATCACAAGCACATAAAATTTTATTTTCTAAGAAAAAAATTTACTTTTTAAATTTATTAAAGTTTCATATCTTTTTTAATAAAAATAATTCTTATAATTAAAAATTATTTTTTCATTTTTCAGAGACAGTTCGAAAATGTCTCAAATATCCATCATATTCATATGCTTTAAAAAACGAGAATGACGAAATAATCGCTACTCGTATAGCTAATATAATAGAACGACCACAATTAAATGAAACAAGTAAACATGATGTGAGCATTAAACGTAATACAAATTATAATTGTTGCAGCAAATATTATTGGTATATTTAATGTCAAAAATATATTGATTAATTAATTTCAAATTCAATTAGTCAAGCAATTTTGAATACATTTGAAATGATGAAATATTTAAGACACCAAATGAACAACGCGAAAATCAATCCAAAAAAATGGCAATATCAGCAATTGAAATAAGCAGATTAATTAATAAATTGGAATCAAAGGTTTGAAAATTATGTTATAATAGCAAACAATTCTTAAATTTTAATAAATACTGAATTAAAAAATACAATTTATTCGGAATTTGTTACAGTCCACTTGCAGATATGGCATTTAATCGCACCTTCAACTACGAAGCTTTTAGAATTTCTGATCATTTCGACGCATGAAAAATACACGGGACGTGGATTGATGTACGAATTGATGACATTTGATATAATGGAACAAAAACGTAATGGTATTCAAGGTGGAATTAGTGAAGCCACTGCATATAATTCTCAAAAAGTTTGCTACTTAAAATAAAGAAATAAAAATGCAAAAATGAAGAAAAATCAAATACTGATTAAAATATTTTCCATGATTATCGGAAAAAGATATAAAATTTCGAATTTCTGCATAATCAAAAGATTAGTTTATCAGTATTTATAAATTTCATAAATACCTTCTTCGAATTTACAAAAATTATTTTTACTATAAAACCGTTACAAAAATAAAATTGAAAAATGATAATGTTTTTAAATAGTCAATAACAATTATTCAGTAGAAATAAATACGATACGATATCCTTAAATATTGATGATTTTTTTTCTTAACAAATTATTTATTTTATTTGCAGTTATTCGCCAAATTGGGCTATCAAGTTATTTACCAAATAAACTATGATGAATGGTTAGACAAGGATGGCAAACAAATATTTAACTGTGATGATGGGACAAATTGCGCTCAACTTGTTTACAAATCATATTGATGAATTAATAAAAATAAAGAAATAATTCAAATAATTTGAAATATGAAGGAATGATGGAACTAACTATTATAATTTTAAAAATTTGCTTTATAGTAGCTATTATAATCGTTAAATTTACGTTATAATGATAGCAATAATGATAAGATCCATGTTATTTGTGTTAAAATTCTATGATACTGATCAAATGAAAATTTAAGAAAACTTTTATCGAATTTGAAGCAACATTATATGAAGCTGCACTCTTGTACGGTATACGGGAATATTTCTCTTTTTCTCAACCGTTCAATCTAAAACGACATATGCAAACTGATGCCAGTAAGATGAATCTAACATTTAAGTCAGTATGCTATCGTAGGAATGAAGTCAATTTCACAGGTTAAGCGAAAGATTTTGGTTGATTTTCTGCATTTATGCAATCCTGTTGATATTTTTTCTTAGAAAATAATTGAATATATAACGAAAGATGGCAGTAAACGTAGTGAGAGCTATTATGAAAGGATTAGGCTGGAAATTTTCAGCCTGTAAATATTTGGATAACTTTTTTTATAGTTGTAATTCTTTTATAGTTTGTAATTTTTTTTATAGTTACGAAACCAAGAATACTTTTCAACCTATATATTCTATATGATATTTAATATATTATATGAATAACTATAATTATTGTTACATTTAATCAAATTTGTATCATATTATACGCGACTTTTATCCTTTTATCAACAATTAGCATCATAGAAAAGTTGTGTTGATTATTTATCACTATCACTATCAAGATCAATTTACTTTTCTTGGAAGAATCTGTCTCATCGTAATCGAATTTCAGCAATTCAATATATGCATATATATATATATATATATATATGACAAGTATCAACAATCAACTGAATATTTGGGAATGCATTATTACAAAAGAAATGATGTTAAAGTAAAAATTGTAGAAAAGTTAAGTAGATGCATTCAAATTCAGAAATATAGTAACAATTTGAATTCCATTGAGCCAGTCGTTGAATTTACATCACCTTATGTAACTTCAAATCTCATCCAGTAAAAATTTGAATATATATTTGAATTTGAGAATCGTCTCATTATTGAAGTTATCTTATCTAAAAAAACTAAAAATGTCTCACTTTCCTCGAAATTCTGTATGGATTTAAAAGAAAATTTATGAAATTTATTCGCGATATTTTCATTGCTCCTAGGAATAGAACAAGCCAGAAATTAATTTTTGGTTTAGTAGTGCATGTAGCATTATTTTTGATACACACATTTTTATTAAAAATTACATTATTGAACGTATATCATTGACAGATGCATTGGTCAACGTGTAATATTCTCGATCAATTTTTAAAATATTATTCACACATTTTATCGATATCACTTTTTTTTGTTACCGATAACTTTTTTAAAACTATCTAAGAATCAGAATCACCTGAATGTCTACTGTTTCAGATTCAGCACCACTAATTATTTTTTTCTAAATCTATCGCTTGTTAACTGACGAGGAAGTCTAATATAAAACTGATCGGATGATATAATCCGAATCTTCTTTCATTGCAATAGCAATAGCAAAATTTTTCATATTCTCATGTCGATGACGTGATATAAAGCAATGTATGATTGAGATTTGGAGGATGCATATTTTGGAAATGATTAAATTAATCGTTTCTGGAATCCTTCGGAGTTTTCATTTAATGATATTGTTATCTTTGTATACATATACGTTGCATTGAATATTATTTTAGATTCGCTTTGTTTTTAATATCATCAGGATGATGATCCTTGTCCAACACCCGAATTAATCAAACTCATATTTCGGAAGTCATTAAACATTTTATTTGTAAATTTTGGTATAATTAACACTTTAGATTTTCGTTCGAGCCATTTGAACTGTTCTTGTAACCAAGGAACTATCAAATCTGACTTGCATATTCTCTTGAATATCAGGATGTACTTTCTATGAATTTGAGCTGTTAAAGTGCTCGATTGTCAGTTTTTTTCATTAATAAATTAATTATTGAAAGTTGGTCATAACGATCAATTTTTATCATCTGAAATTTCAAGCCAAATTTGGATTTTTGAGCAATTTGATAATTAATAATATTAATTTTCAGAGCATAGATAATAGATAATGCTTGTAGAAGTAATGAAATGGAGAACATTTAGCATAATTGCGTATAACGCGACATTTTTGCATTCTTCAAATTGTAATGTATTGTACATTTTAAGAAAAAGGAAGAATTTTTCATCGATTAAAATCAATATTGAAAATGAATTTTCCTAAATTAAATCAAATTTGACATACAATTTTATAAGTTGAACGAAAAAATATTAAATTGTTAGTTCTAATAACGTATTTTGCAAAATATTGTAGAATTCTTCCTTTTTCCCGTTGCAACAAGATATACCGAGTTGCAAATTTTTATTTTCACTTAAATTCCAATTGTTGCCAAAATCAAAATTCAAGGATACCAATCTCAAATTTGGGTAAGTTAAACTATAATATGATAAGTTTCGTAATATATCATCAATGAACACAGCGATTATAATGAATTATACAATTTCAATGATATCAGTATGACAAGTTCAATTCAAAACCATTTTTCCTTTATCACATGCGTAGAGCATTGAAAATATGCTTCTTGTTATTATGAAATATGCTTTCATGTTATCTCTTCGACAATATTCTGTATATTCCGGGTAACTATAGTTAAACTTCATGAAAAATTAAGAAAGTATGAATCGATATGAATCCGTTCATGGAAATTCAAATATTAAAACTGATAGGAATTTTTTAGCATACTATACATGCAATAATCGGATAAGGATTTCATTTCATAAAATACCACTAAGCGTAAAGATTTAAGATTGCATAAAGGTCGCATGTTTTCTTTTCCATCAATATTTTAACAATCAACGGACGGTCAAAGATTTGATCCAAACGACTGATAATATCGGTACATCTTGTGTCATAGGCTACTGCTTTTGATCGTGTTACTATCGGTATCGCGTCTTTATTGGGTGTGAGCTGACGTCGAGGGGACCAAATGTCACCAGTGTTGGGTATTGAGTAGGGTGTAGTGGAGCTGTATTGAGAGCACACCGTGAAGCCGAAACGTTTATTACTGATTGTATGGTGATAACAATAATCTTGATGATGATCACTCGTGGTTTATATCTTCCCAGAAGTGGGAGTGGTTAATTCTAGCACCGGAAACATACCGGATATGGAGGAAACATTACAGTAAGATTAAAAGGGGAGATTAGCGTGGGAAAATAAGCGTTTAAACATAAAGATGTAGATTGGTTAGATAACAACAAAAACGTGTGAAAAAACAATTTTAAGGAATGTGGATATGACTGGGATGATTTATAGTTTCATGAGCATTAATTTACAGTGAGTAATCTATTTGCTTATTTGTTTACAATAAGAAATTTATTTAATTATTTAATTGTATGTTGGAGTTTCGCGAATCAGCGTTCGCGACACTCCCAAGGGGAGACGAGAAAAAGAATTAGTATAGCATTCTAATTGGGGTGTATTCAGGGTATATGAAAAAGTATTAAGTCTAATAACTGATGCTTGATTTTCCATATCAGAAACTTGGGTAAGCTTAGGTTCCGTAGGAAGGATAATGATATTTTTGTGGTCAGAATTTCGTCTTCGGGAAGAACAAAATAAAGATTGTAAGAATACAAGCTTGAATTTAAGACCAATTATTATAAGTAATATTACGGCAATACTGATGCAAATAGTTTTTAACTTCCAATTTGTTGCTACACTTTCAAGTTCTTCTTGATTAAATTGAATCACTTGGTTAACTTCTTGTCCGACATGATTCGTTAGTTCTTTTCCCTGTTCGGCGATTTCTTCCCAGATAGAATCGTCCTTGTATTGTGACGACACCAAACTATCTGTGTCGTGATGGTGGCTTAGAAGCTCCAACTCAGCATTAATTCTCTCGATCTCAAATTTATTTAGTAATCCTCCTGTGAATTCGATGGTTCGGAATGGCTTTCTACCTGTTTTACAGGGTGCTATCCACAATGTACCTCCTTTTCTTTTAGCTATTACAGATGAGGCCTGCAATTCGTCGATAACGTAGTGATCACCATATTTTATGGTTGGTATTCCAACATGAGTGTGTGTATACACATTTGTCATGTGCATCGTGACGGTTTGGTTGATGATATCATCGCAACTCCAACTTGCAGGAATATTGAACGGTATTGTGGAAGTCCATTTGCAGCTGTTTGCATTTATCATCTGTACCGTTACTAATGATAGCATTGTTATCAATGACAATGCCTCCGAAGGATTATTTGATGTTGTCTTAGTAGTTATCCTGGCATATGCCGCAGCTTTCTTAGCGGTTCGAGTTCGACTAGCAATTGGTTTTTCAAAGTTGTCTTGTTCTTGCCAAAGCTTCTCTGTGATTTCGCGATCATTATTATTATCGCTGCTGATTTCCATAGGGCAAAGCATATTCAATGATCGGTTGAGTTGTTTCCCATCAGGTAGTTGTATCACGGCACTTCGCGTCCAACCATCTAGACCTTTATTAAGTTTAATTATTCGAGCGAGATTCCAAATACCACGAGGACTATTGGGTTCCACCACTAAAACTATTTCATTCACTTGCGGTAATCTTGCCTCCACTAGTCGAGGAGCACGTATTTCCCTTTGTCCACGTTCTCTTAAAGAAGTGAGATAATCTTCTCTCCAAAATTTCCAGTAGGCATCTAACACTTTCAGAATACTTGACCAATGCTTGATCAAGTTGTCCCTTGTGTTCAATACGTATGGCGTATATTCCTCCTCATGATTTTCATATTTAATTGGCATATGTAATGATGCCGTTGGTAAAATAAAATCAATGGGACGTACAATTCTATAATCATCAAAACCGACATAAGTCAATGGACGTGTGTTCAATATTCCTTCTATTTCTGTAATTAGCGTCATCATTTCTTTCTCAGTGAGTAATCTTCTTCCTATCGCTTTTGTTAAGGCTACTTTCGTTAATCCAATGAGTCGTTCATAAACACCACCGCCCCAAGGAGCTCGTGGAATGGTGTTCTTCCAGATCATACCCTTTTCAGCCAAGAAATTGGCGTTTTTGTTCATTATTTGCTTGAATACTACTTGAAACTGACTAGCATTGTCGCTAAGTACTAGTTTTGGGTATCCTCTACGCGCGACGAATCGTCTCAAAATATGAGAAAAATTTTCAGCGGATAAATCTTCAACCAGTTCAAGGTGGACTGCTCTAGTTGTAAAGCATGGGAAAAGTGCAATCCATCTTTTAATCACTCCAGTAGAGGATTTAATCGAGAGGGGCCTAGGTAATCTAAATCAAATGGTCTTGAACGCTGTACTCGCGATTCTGGTAAATTCGGCATTGGTGGTAATTTGAAAGGTTTTGCCTTCCATCGCCTACAAGCCATGCATGAGGATATTGTTCGTTTTATTGTGGCTCTTCCTTTCGGAATCCAGAATCTGCGTCTTATTGCGGACAATGTATGCGCAACACCAGCATGATACAAATTATTATATTGTTGTTCAATAATGAGTTTAGTTATATCATCTTTATCTGGTAAATAAATAGGATATTTACTTTCGTTATCCAATTCTGAATTTTCTAGTCGACTGTTGGACCTCCACAGTTTATCGTTTTTATCTTGGAAAAGATTCCACTTTTCTATCTCTACACTTGTTAAATTCTGGAATTGCGCCTCCCTAATTAGTAACCATTCTGCTAGATTGTAATCGTCCTTTGTCATTTCGATTCCTTGAATAGATAATGACTTTAACCATGATATGTCCATTTTGCACGTCTTTTTAATGAATCGGAGGGTCCATACGGTCGCTCTAATGATTTTAGTCCATTTACCAAAACGGTGTGCTTCAATAAATCGAATACTATCGTTTGCATGATTACATGTAGCCGTCTTTGATAAATTCAACATCACCGCTTGCATAAGTTCGTCTTCTGCTTTATAACTGAACTCTCCAATCGGCCATTGTGATGGATCTTTTTCTAGCCAGTGCGGTCAATTCCACCATAATTTATTATAACGCAGTCTGGTTGGTGATATCCCTCTTGTGGCTATATCAGCTGGATTGTCATGACTCGGTAGATATCTCAACTTAAAATGTGAATTTCGGATTTCTTCGCCCGTCTTTGTACAAATCGCGGAAGTGATTTTGATTCATTTTTACCCAAAAAGGGCACATTTTGCGTCAGACCATACAGTTGCATATTTTTCTTGACATTGTAATTGCTTTAATACAAATCGGCCTGCTCTAACGCCTATCAGAAGAGATAACAACTCGAGTTTTGGAATCGATATATCTATCCTTTATTGGCGTTATTCGAGATTTAGCATATAACAAATGAGCTTTAGCGACTTTATATTCCTCGTCAATATATCTTATATAGACAGCAGTCGCATAGGCGAGTTTTGACGCATCTGTAAAGATGTGAAATTCCGTTGAATTGATGTTCCTTGTTATATGTCTTGGTATCTCTCTGACAATTTTGGGCCAATCTGATACAAGGACTTTCCACTGCTCTTTATTAGTGTCATTTATGGATTGATCCCATGAATATTTTTCCTTCCACAAGTGTTGAATGAACAGTTTGAGCCGCACCATGATCGGTGTCAAATATCCCAATGGATCGTATTGTGATGCTATGAACTGTAAAATCATTCTTTTTGTTAATTTTTTGTTTGACCATGGTCTCAATCTCAACTGCATGGTGTCCAAGTTATGGTTCCAGTTAAGTCCGAAGAAGGTTTCCTTATTAGATGTATTCAGGTCATCTACTGGTAACCGTTTATTGAATTCCTTGTCATTGGATAAAAATTCTCTCACATTCATTGTTGCCTTTTTGAAGATTTCTTTGGTTTCAAGGTATTTAGTTATTGCTTCTTCTGTATTGTCAGCTGTCAAAACGATGTTGTCCACATACAGGTTCTGTTTTATTTCATATGCCAGTCTAGTTGCCGTATTATCTAAATGATATTTGAGTGTTGCTGCTAACAGGAAAGGTGAAGATATTACTCCAAATGGTACCCGTTTGAATCGATATGATTTGATATTCTTCTCGGATACCTCTTCATCTAGGTTCTTAACCCATAAAAATCTTGTGCAATTCCTCTCATCCGGATGTAGTCCTATTTGTAAGAATGCCTTTTCTGTATCCGCTACTATGACCAATTTCATCATTCGGAACCGCAACAACACACCGACTAGATCGGGTAACATTACCGGTCCTCTGTGAAGGACATCATTGAGGCTTTTATACCCTTTCTGATGCGCTGACGCATCATACACTATTCTCAATTTTGTAGTGTTTTTGTTAGGATTCCAGACTTCATGATGGGGAGGTAATGTATGACTCCGACTTCATCATTCTGTGGAACTTCTTCAATTATAACTGTTTGTAATTGTTCTATTATTGTATTGTGATACACTTGAAGGAGCGAGTTGTGTTGTAATTTTGTGATTAGGTTCTTTAAGCGACCCATGCACAAGCCATAGTTGTCGCTGAGCTTTTGGGTAGAATCTCTCCAAGGCCAACAGACATGATAACGCTCCTTCTTTCTTATAAGTGTTCTTTGAAAGCGCTCCAGTATTTTTCATCATCATTATCATTCGGAGACTCTTGGATACCAATCGCTTCTAGTCTCCAAAAATTTTCTAATTCCGAATTAATATTAGCCCTAACAGTACATACCAAATTTTGCAAAGAGATGTTATTCTTACAAAGTTTACTTATATCTCCAGTACCGAAAATGATAGGACCGACCCTTGTTTGTACCAGCATATGGCCTGTATGTAATTCTTGTTCCTGTTGTATTTTGATAAACTTAAAGAAGTGATCGGCTCCAACCAATATGTCGGGTTCTCCCCACCGATTTGTTAGTATTTGAAATTTGTCTTTCTTCGGGGAATCACCACTTGCAATTCGTTAGTTATATGATCAACCACATTAACCGCTAATGTTACAACATCGTTGTCCACTGTTTGTACGCTCAATTGAGTAGAAATTGTGCGGTAGGGCGTTGGATTCTTTACGCCAAATGGAGTTATTTTAATGATTTGTTTGTCAGTTTCTGTTAATTCCAACTGTTGCGCTAGTTTCTGAGAAATGAAGGATAGTTGCGATCCTGAATCGAATAGTGCTAAAGCCTTCGCTTGCCGTTGGGGCTGAGTAGGATTAAAAACTTTTATTTCCTTACATAGGAGTAAAGTTCCGTTTGCGACGTTTGCTTGAGCGGTATTGCTTGAGTTACTGAGGAATGCCGGACAATCCGTTTTCGGGAGCGTTCGAAGATTTTCGTGAACATTCTTGACATCGGAATGAACCAGATTGTTTGAAGAGGTTGTCTCTTTCTATTTCTACATAGCGCACTGTTGTGAAAGGCTTTGCAATAAAAACATCGTTTCCTTAATTTGCACCTCTCACTAAAGTGACTGTCTTTAAAACAGATCAAACATTTCTTCAATAATTTGAGGCGACTTCTTCTGCCATCAGTAGTCGGATAGACATCGCATTCGCTATCCCAATGATTTTGATTGCAAAATACACACGGTCTTTTAGCTACCGCGGGTTGCGAAGAGTATTGAATACTTCGACCTGTAGATGATAATAGTTTTGAATTGCTATGTACCATTGATAGTGCTGATGATCCTCCAGGACTATATTTCAACTTTGGTCCTGTCTTATTGATTGTAGGTTTAATATCAGTATGTGCACTTGGTGTTTTGCAAAATTTGACCTTTTCGCATCGAGTGACTCTCTTTAACAAGAAATCTCTTAGTTTTGAAACTGTCCAGGGCGCATCCTTCTCCTTTTGCTCAAATACTTTATCCAAGATCCAATGTGGCAGCTTATCCTCAATCCAATGCTCAATACTTGATTGCTCCATATCCTCACCTAGTGCTTCTAGTTGACGTATTACTCTTTCAATATGTTCGATCATTCTCACCCATTCCTTTTCGTCTCTTTTAATGAATCTGAGTTCCTTATATAATATGGCCGTTGCTGTCGAGGGATCACCATATTTCTCTTTAAGTAATCGTCTTATAATTTCGTAATTCTCTGGTGCAATGTCATATCCCGATACTGCTTCTAGCGCGTTTCCTCTGAGACACGAATACAAATAATTTAACTTTTGAATTTCAGGAATTGCTTGTGAATGGACATCTGCATTGAAGCTGCTCCAAAATTGACGCCATTGCCTGGGATCACCAGTAAACATAGGAAGGGATAATTGCGGAAGATTGACCGTAGAGTTCGAAGGAGTTAATTTTTCCTGTACCTTTCCCATCTCCTTGAATAATAGTTCCGACTTTTGTTCGGCTTCACGTTTATATTTTGATAATGTTAACAGCGCCTCTTTCCCCTCATGTATTATTTGGAATAGTCCATGTTCACCTTCGGTAATTGATTCGTAAGCCTTTTCTTCTTCATTCCTTTTTTTTTGTTGCAGTGATGGTTTGAATAAATTTAAGCCATTTATCATACGCGTCTTCAAGCGACTTAACGCATAATTGGATTCTATCTAGTTTATCTTCGAGTACATGTTTCCTTGTTGTATAAAGATTTCCTTGTTGTTCGAGTGACAAATTCGGATCCGGGCACTCTAACTCTAGGGAATTTATTTCTTGAAGAAGAACGACTAACCTGTTCTTCGCTGGTTGAATACTGGCAATGATGGTACTTGATATCGTACCTCACCTCGGGCACCAAAAATTATATCGCGTCTTTCTTGGGTGTGAGCTGACGTCGAGGGGACCAAATGTCACCAGTGTTGGGTATTGAGTAGGGTATAGTGGAGCTGTATTGAGAGCACACCGTGAAGCCGAAACGTTTATTACTGATTGTATGGTGATAACAATAATCTTGATGATGATCACTCGTGGTTTATATCTTCCCAGAAGTGGAAGTGGTTAATTCTAGCACCGGAAACATACCGGATATGGAGGAAACATTACAGTAAGATTAAAAGGGAGATTAGCGTGGGAAAATAAGCGTTTGAACATAAAGATGTAGATTGGTTAGATAACAACAAAAACGTGTGAAAAAACAATTTTAAGGAATGTGGATATGACTGGGATGATTCATAGTTTCATGAGCATTAATTTACAGTGAGTAATCTATTTGCTTATTTGTTTACAATAAGAAATTTATTTAATTATGTAATTTTATGTTGGAGTTTCGCGAATCAGCGTTCGCGACAATCGGCCTTGTTGATAGTGATGACAATGTTACAGCGCTTCGTGATAGCTGTAATCATTGAACATTGTCACTGTGGTTATAATTTTTAAGTATTTGTGAATAAATATTAATGGTATATATCTGATATTGATATTTTGAAAACAAATAATCAAAATAATCGTTGAAAATCGTTAAATCCAAAAATTTGGGCCCTAAAAATATATTATTTACATCTAATAAGTATTATGTCATATTTATTCAAGCATCCTTTATGTTTTCTTTTACAATTATCCACTCCACTTATTAATCTACAATAATAGTTACACCTCATTGTGTTTCACAGGAGTTCCCATCATTAGTAGTTTTCGTTTTTTAATTGTTGTTATTGCTGAAGAATCCACAATTAACCGAAGTGTTATTCAATATGTATTGAAAAGATATTGTATTTTAAAATTATATGAATTAATGGGCCCAAATTTTATTAAAATTTTCATTCCATTATTACTATTAATCAGGAATACTTAATTGGAATATTTTCCAGAAAATAATGATGCATTGATATGATTGAAAAAGAATAAATAATGGTCATCATTATTATATCATTCAACTCGGAAAAAGTGTAAAATGATAAAGAAAAGAAAATAATTGTTGACCTGTTAAATTTATGCTTTAGAAATTAATCGTTAAAACCAAAATTAATTATTATCAAAATCAAGAAGAAGATCGAAAAGGAAAGAAATTGAAGGTAATAATTTACATGAAGCTGGCGGCGATAACCATCGTTTTGTCAATTCTTCAGCATGTGTTACCTACAAACGAAATCATTGATTAATTCCTTAAATTAATTCTCAATAATATAATAATAATTAATTAATCACTGATTAATTAGATAACTTGAAAAAGGATATATATTTTTTGATAGTTCCAAAATTCTAAAGTATAAAATTTCAAATTTTTTCAATCTACTAAATAATTATTGGTAACGTTAATTTTTGATCATATATCAACGATATCTAATTTTATAATGAAATTACAAAATTCTATTATAGATTATAACGTTTAGTTGAAATGTCTAATCAGCAATTTGATAATTTAAAATAATATAATTATATTTTAAACTGAAATATACTTTAAAGTAGTTGAAAACGTGATGCAAATTTTTAATTGAAATTGATTCTAACGTAAAAAGTATTGATAAGGATGAATTGTTGAATTTATTCATTTCATTTTTCTCTTCATCCAACAATAATGCCATAAAATTCAGAAAAGGTTTTATTCGCAAATTAATTCCAATTAGTAACATTTTCAAGTAGGATTCGCTTGACTAATAATATTATTAATGAAGTGTAAACAAACATTTTACTGCAAAAGAGTAAACTAATGTATATTGAACAATTAATGAAATCATTTCAGCATGCAAAAATTAATAATATCAATTGCAAAAATATATCCATTTAATGTTTTTCTGTCAAAAAAAAGCATAAATAAAATCTGAAGTGAAATTACAGGAAAAATGTATAACTGCTTTGCATAAATTATTTTGAACAATGCAATATGGTAATTTAAATAAATTTTTCTGACATGAAGGATTAAACATTAGTGCTAAATATTGACCGAATAATCTCCTCGCTTCATTATTACACGTGGATTGCCATTTTTATTACACGTAGATAGATTGCCACTCCCATCCCAAAAGCATTTATAAGTACGATTGTTCAGGAACTCATATAGTTAACAGTGATAGCATTTAGTTTCATCGTCAAATTCTCTCTTACCATTTCATTTTGCAATATGCTTTGTTGTAGAATGTTAACCACTTCTTAGAATATTGTATTATAAGAGATTTTGAAAGTTTATGATAAGTGTATAAATAAGCGTTTCTTTTTTTCCACCAATTCGAAAGAAATCTTTCGATTTGTTTCTTTTCAGTGCAAGAATAATTACTTCTTTTTAACCATAAAAACTTCGCGTTACAATATTTGCAGCAACCTCAGTTAGAATGAATTTGCCATATTTATGATTTGAGTAGACATGCGTGTTTTATTAGCAATGAATGCAAGATCATTATTTATTCAATATTAATAATTTAGAAAAGTCATTTATTACAAGAAAATTCTCTCTCTTTCTTCAACGAAATTTAATTTGCTATTAAATTTGAATAGTTTTCAGAATCAACGTGAAAGTATTACTACAAGAATGAATTTCATCTGTTTCAACATACTCTTTTTCCAACTGTACAACATTCAAATTATCGTAAGTTCGTTAGAAGTTTTCTTGGAAAAAAAGAGAGCAATATAATATTTCAAATTTTAAAACTGTACAAATCTGTGATTCTTATATAATTTGAGAAAGCACAACCGCAACAAACAGAGCCATTGGATTTATCGATGCAAAAAAACAATGAGAAAGAAATAAAATCGTTGAAATTATCAGTGCTAAAAAGAATGAAGAACAATCAGCGAATTTATGGAACGTATCAGATCAAGAAGCGATTAAAGATAATTTCAAATGGGAAAGGAGTATTGTTAGAATAAGGAAAATTCGATGTGAGATATGCGGAAAAATGGTTAAATATTTAAGAAGTCACATGCTGATGCACAACAGTGAGAAGCTATATCTTTGTGCGAAATGCGGGAATCGTTTCACTCACCTATCCGGTTTGAAATATCATATAACAACTCACATTGATGGTGAGCCATACCATTATTGTAAGACAAATGGGAAAAATCCCACTCGATCGTTTCTTTGCGGGATATGCGGAAAAGGTTTCACTAGAAAACACGGCTTGAAACAGCACATGTCTACTCATACTAATGAGAAACCATACCCTTGTACGATATGCGGGAAATGTTTTTCTCGCTCATCCAGTCTGAAACGACATATAAGAATTATTCATAGAGGTAAGAAGCTGTAATTGTAAGATGTGCGGAGGAAACTTTTCTATGCATTCGAGTTTAAAGAAGCACATAGAGAGAAATCATTGTATCTTGGTATGAAATTGTAGAGTTGTTCGAAACGCGTCGAAATAAAAATCATATGTTCTGCAAGCACGCAATAAAAGTTTTCGTTTGGATGAAAATTTCAAATTACAGATGAAAATATTTCACACTAAATAACACAGTAACAATTAAGCATCAAAATACACGTTGTTTCATCGGTGATTTTTATTTTTATCATTTCTAATATTGTTGATTATTTATTTGCTACTTCACAGATTGATTGAACTCTTTCCATTTAATGAATCAATCATTCATTATTATTCACAGCAGTTATTTGTTATTATTTTTAATATTATTACTTATTATAAGTTACTACATTTTTCTATTTTAATTAAATTTTGTTGTTTTTTTTCCACTTTTTCTTGACTGCTTTACTTCCAGAAGGTAAAAATTATTGGAAAGTGAGGTGTTTCCTTAACTTTTAATATTATAGTTCCCATGAACGGATTCATATCAATTCGCACTTTTTAATTCTTCATGAAGTTTGATTAAGCGGTATAGTTACCTGGAATATAACAGAATACTGTCAAACAGATAATGTGAAAGCATATTTTATAGCAACAAAAGCCTTTCATCAACGCTTTACGCATGTAATAAAAGAAAAACGGTTTAAAATTACTAAGAAATTTCATGCCGAAAAATGAACTAATAACGATGAGAAAAAATTGATAAAATCTCTATGGTTGTTGAAATAATTTGAAGAGAATTTATTAATTTCCTATAGTTTATGCTAAACACAAATACATTATACTTGTTTGTTCCCTTCCAATGTTATTAACTTTAAAATTTATGATTTATCAAATGTAATAAATTGAATTTACCAAATTTAATGGAATTTTTGAAACAAAACAAAGAAGGATATTCTTGAAACAATTGCAAAAAGCCGAAAAAAACATTCGAATTTCTCAAAAATTTCGAAAAAGATTTGAACTGCAAAGTTTGTTCGACATCTCAGCCATTTTAATAACCAGAGTAAGGAAAAGAATATCATATCGATTCATACTTTTTAATTCGTCATGAAGTTTAATTAAATGGCATAGTTACACGGAAGATAAAAGAATATTGTCGAATAAACAATATAAAAGTATATTTCATAGCAACAACAAGCTTATGTTCCATGTGATATTTCGTGCCGAAAAATGATTATGTTCGTTTTATAGTAACGGAAATGAGTGTGTCATTGTAAATGGAACATCGATGCAAACCAATGAATTGCATTTTACAGTTTGATGTTACAGAATTCAATTTCATAATGCTTATTTGGATGCTTTTTGCTACCACTGCATTTGTTTATCTAATCCGTCCAAAAATGTTGTAATTTGCCGAAAAAAAATGCTTCCAAGAGATCAGTCGTCAATAAAATCATCACTCTTACTTGATGAGACTGGTTGACACTTAATATTACTGAGTTTAACCCTTTAAGTATTAGTTTTTTTTTTATTCTTTCTTTTCATATTATTAAACTAGTGGTCATTTTAAATAATGTTGCATCTATTATTCACAGTAAAACTGAAATCTGCTATTGATGTGTTTTGTTTTAATTTTGGCTATTCATGCAGTAAAGATACTTCGCAGATTTGTGTGTTTACTAATACTTTGTTCATTAGGGATTTATTTTTGTTTGTTCCAGCTTTTTTTTTGCAAAAACATATCATTTTGGTTTAACGTTATCGAACATCGTATCACCAATTGTTTGCCTTTTGCTTCTTTTTGTGAAAATTACTCTTTTATCTGTACTGGTATTGCTAACTCTGGTTTCAACAATGCTAACTGGATTGATTATCACTTTTGAAGCTATGTGTCCTACACCTATATTGCATTTTCTTCATGGGGATCTGTTCTCATCGCATGTTAATTTTTACTGTTAAATCTTAATTTTCTCTCTCATATTTTGGAATATTTTTCCCGTCATAAATTTGGTACCGATTTATCAAGGAGACAGAATTTGAAAATTCAATTTATTATAGCGAAGAATAAGTTATTTTCTATCTGTTAAAATATTTTTCTAATCGAAAGCCTTCTCAAATACTTTTTACCAGTTTTTATATATGGATATATATAAGAGAGAAAGAAAGAATGAGAAAATGAATTTAAATCAACGACATCCATTAGTATTTGATTTAAAATTAAAATCGTTGAGAGTAATTTTAAAAATCTTTACCGCAGCTTTTTTATCTTCTGTGTGATTGCTTTATGTACTTGAAAAATTGATGCCACAGTGATTGGTTCTTCAGAAAAACTTAGAAAAATTTTATACTATAATGAGTAGATTAAAATACTGTAAAAATGATTTTTTTTTTTATTTTTACCAGGATGAATGATACATACAAAGAATTATAAAATGAGGAATAGTAATTTATAATGGCAAAAATTAGAAATCATAAGGGTGGTGTCAGTAAAAATTGATATAAATAGACGAAATATGCTTAAAAAATGGAAAAAAAAGACTATATAACTCATTTACTTAAATTTTAGATAAGCATAGTTGTTTGTTCTGTAGCACTGAATTCATTCCTTCGAACACTTCTAGCAACTCATTTAAGCAATGATGCAACCGACAGTGAAACATGACTTTTTGGGGTGGTGTATTTCTACATGTTAGTTAAAATTTCTAAAAATTTATTTTTGCGGAGCACTGAGTAATTTCATATAGATAACGCAAATTTTCTCTATATAAATCTTCTGTTTATGACATATTTCCCTAAATGACATATTTCCCTAAATTAGTTAGATATGTCTATCGTTAGCTTGTAAATCTGAATTCACTCTCAATTGTTGATAGCTTTTAACGAAAATTATCGACAAAAGTATAAAAATTATAATTAAAAACTTGAAGTGGAAAACAGTTACATTTTTAACTTATATTTTTGTGCTTGCTTCATTTCACGTTTTTAACTTTCCTACTTCCTTCGCTTAAGTTTTATTTTTTCATGTCTGATTATTTCTGAGTTCCATTGATATGTTTCCACTAATCAGTATTTTTGATTTCCTTGTTTCTGCACTGCCAAGTTTATAGTAAGTTAAATTGTATTTATAAGAAATATTCCCAATGAGAATAATCAAATATTCAGATTTTGATGTTCTATAATGGCCGAAAATTATCTATAAGTCTCGATGTGTTAATTTAATATGTCTTTATAATTTACTCAAATTAATTAATCTTGTGTTATTTTGTGGTATTTTTCTTCTTATTACTTTACCCTTGCATCCTTTTCAATTTTTTTCTGTCCATTTCCTTATGCTTTTAATTTATATCGTTTTTTTAAAGTGATGATTTTTCACTGTAATTTTAGGTAAAGTTTATTTTATCGCATAAAAATTTTACAGTGATATTATTAATTACTTTGTTTGCTCAAGTCTCATCTTTTTTGTATGATTTGATTATTATTCCTCTTGATATTCTTTTCCTTGCTCTGGTTATTAAAATGACTAAGATGTCGAACAAACCTTGCAGTTCAAATCTTTTTCGAAATTTTGAGAAATTCGAATTTTTTTCAGCTTTTTGCCAGTTGTTTCTGATAATTCCGTTCCAACTTTATAGTATCAATACTGTAAACTCTGATCTAATGATCAGTTTATTACACTGCCAACAACAAAACATTTATTTTCATCACATTACTTTGTAAATGAAGGAAAAAAGAAATGAATCGTTTGAGAAAGTTTTTGTTTAATTTTTCGTTTTTTCTTTCAAAAAATTATCATATAAGGATGCAAAAATAAGTTCTAGAAATTATCATATAATTATAAAGTTGTGCAATAATGTTGAAAGATTATAAAAATCTTATTTTAGATAAATGTTTCATTTTAAAATTATTTCAAAATGTGAGATGATTGCTTTTTTCAGAATGGAAAAGGAAAAAAATTTTCAGCATTAAGATTGTAAAATAGCTTGATTATAACTGAAATTTGTTTATAAAAAAGAAAGGAAGCTACAATTTTCAATGTTTTATTATCTTTCTTAATTTCTGAAATTTTGAACAAAATAATTTTTTTGTTCGTTTTTAATTTTTTCTTTAAAAATTTTATGTATCTTTTTTCATATTTTATTTTTCTGATTTTTGCACTATGCGATTCCAAAATATTTCACCGAATTTAAAATAAAAAAAGAGTCTAAGATGTTAAAAGATTTGATACACCTAAAATATAAAATGTATTTTAATTTAAGTATATAGTAGTGTTATTTCGGAAGTTAGACAAATTTTTTTAATAATTCAATTAACTTATATAAAACAACTTTATCAATATTTTTGGTGGTGTGAAACTTTTTGTATAAAATGTAACCTAAAATATGTCATTTTTATGTCATCAAATATTTTGAAGGTCAGTAAACGAGCCAAAAGATGAAAAACTAATGATAAATTCATTCAACGATATTTATCTAATACTCTTCCAAACATTGCATAATTTATCACCAGATACGGAAAGATGTATCAACATGTTAGAAGAAAGCACTGGTATCACTCGAGAAAATGTTAATTTCTTTAATTAATTTAAAAATATTTATCGATCAAAAATGAAATTATTTCTTTTATTCTTTTGTTAATACTTATTTTGTTTATAATTTTCCCCATATATTAATTGATTATGTCAATTAATTTATAAATTAAATGAAAATTGGTAAATGCTAACACATATCGATGAAAAATGATCAGTCTTACTGTAATTTGTCATGTTCATGTAACCTTGTATGAATCGTTTCCACATTATTTTGTATAAATTAGTGTGAAAAAAAAATTTCGTGTAATTTTTTGTTGAGTTAATTTGTTGTTACATATCAAGCATTTCATTTCAAATACTATAAATATAAGAAAAAATAAAATACTCAAATATAAGTTTTGTTCATTGTTCATCTTTTCTGCATTTTTCATCAAAATTGTTCGCTTATTTATCAAAATAATGATGTATTTAAAATTAAAATTTTTTAAATATGAAACAAAATTTTGTTAAAATTTATATCCTTTTTATAATTTTCACATTATTTTGTATAAATTAGAAATTAGCTAAAAAAATCTCCCATAATTTTTTTTTTTAAATCATAGAAATCAATTCGCGAGATGAAAAGGAGTAGTGATTACAGATTGGAATTTACATATTAGTGTTGTGAAAGTATTATTGCTTTTACGAGGTTTGGTTTGATGAAGTAGGTGAGTTCGTTGTTATAACCGTTGTTTGAATCTTTGGTGTAGATGTGACATCAGGATTTGTGTCACTTAAGATAAGGTTTTCTGTAATCGACCAGTTACAAAAGTTAGTGATTTCATCATAATAATATTACTATATGCAATAATATATGAGACTTCAAACATTGTGATTTTAAAGGAACTTCTGTATTCATCGGTGAATTGTACACCGTTTTATCGACATGAATACTGTATGAAATTTCAAATGCTACGAATGAAAGAAATGTTTCCTTCCCAAAAATTTATCATAATCATTATACATTAGTAATAATCAGGAAAGAATTTCATTTTGGAAAACTTTCGTTTTATTAATAATTTAATTACGCTAAAATATTACTTGCACATTTTATATACGCATTGTTTATAGAAAAAAACAAAAAAGTATGCAAGAGAAATAATAATAAAATTTAATATAAATAGAAAAGGTCAATCAATGGAGTAGTAAATAAAGAAAATGGGGAATGATAAAGACTGAAATTCTCGATGAAAATGTGTATTTGTTGTGGAAGGTTTTTGCTGCGGGGACAATCAACAAGTAACGAAAATTTTATTAAAAAAAAAACAAACAAGCTTAAATCTCTTGCTGTGGTTGTGTTTATATAGGGTGATAAAAGGGGAGTGATGAGAGAAAAAATTTGGATTGGTAAGATTTGTAAATAGATAAAACAGATATTTTGAGAGGAACAAATGTGGGAAAGGAATTTGGGTGAATGATGAATAAGAAAATTTACATAAATATTTTGATTAGTGCAAAAACAGGAAGTCGTTGACGGATTAGTGTGAGAAACAGGAATCGTTAATGAATTAGTGTGAGAACAGGAAATCGTCGATGAATTAATTATTTGTTACAAAAATGTATTTTTTAGGAATAAATTTGAATTAATTTCCTCTCGGTTTCCCGACATTCCCGAGGAAACGGGATGAAGGGCTATTTAAGGAAAGAACAATGGGAAAGTATTGAATGGTGTTGGGTGGTTCTTGATCCCCTCTTTTGGGTGTAGGAACCCGTACAAGTTCCATAGAATTGTCTACCCTTCGATTTGAGGTTCTAATACAGAAAAAGCGACAAAGAGATCGAATTAATTCAAATTTTAGTTTGATAACAATTATCATGATTAATATTACGAAAACAATTATACTAAAGGTGATCAGTTTCCAACGTTTCATAACTTCTGATAATTCTTATTCTATTAATTCAGTGGTTTCATCGAATTCGGTCTCTAGTTGATTTACCAATTCTTCCCCTTGTTCAATTATTAGTTCCCGTAAAGATTCCTCTCGTGTTGGACCATGTACTGGATTCGTTATTCCGAGTGTTTGGGCTAATATATCGAAATCTGCATAAATTTTCTCAATTTCGAATTTGCTCACTATACCTGCTTTGAAATCTACAGTTTTCCATTCAGAGGCATTGAAACTACAGGGAGCTATTAACAGTTTTCCTTTAATTCGTTTTGCTATTATATCGTTTCTTTGCAACAATAGTTTACTTTATAACAAAATGGACTGCTCTTACTCCAACAATTATTGCTAATAATTCCAATCGAGGTATGGTGATACCTTTAATTGGTGCGATCCGTGATTTTGCGAATATAAGCGATGTTTTAACACCTTCAATTCCATAGTTTCGCACATATATAGCTGCAGAATAGGCCAGACTTGACGCGTCTGTGAAAACATGAAGCTGCATTTGTTCTGAGGGATGTATTACACACCGTGGTAGATCCTTTATGTCTGTTGACCATTCTTTTATTAGACATTCCCAAGTTTCTTCGTCTTCTTCACTTATAGATTGATCCCAAGTGTAGTTCCTTTTCCATAAATGTTGAAGGAATAGTTTGAATTGCACCATAGTCGGAACAAGGAATCCTAATGGATCATACTGAGCTGCTATAAATTATAAAATTGTTCGTTTTGTCAGTTTTATTCCATTCCATGGTTTTAAAATGATTTAGATGATATTTTTTTGGGATTCCAATTAATGCCGAGGATTCTTTTTAATTGGTTTACCTCTGCTCGATCACGCTCGGGAATGGATTTGTTGAATTCTTCATTGTTTGACAAAAATTCCCTTACATTCATTGAAGCTTCTTTGAAGATGGATTTCATTTTCCATAGTTTTTGAGTGCTTCCTTGGTTCCTTTAGTTGGCAGTATAATGTTATCGACATAGAGATTTTTCTAATTTCCAGGGCAATTTCGCTTCCATGAGTTTCTAAATGATAATTAAGAGTCGCTGAAAGTAAAAATGGGGATCATATGATCCCAAATGGAACTCTTTGGAAACGATAACATACTATATTGTCGTCAGTTACTTCTCCTTGAATATTCTTCAACCATAAGAATCGAGTGCAGTTTCGCTCTGATGGAAATAATTTCAATTGCAAGAATGTCTTTTCAATATCGGTTATTATAACATTCTACATCGTCCTAAAACGAAGTAATACACCTGCCAAGTCGGGGAAGGTAATCGGGCCGCGGTATAAAACATCATTTAAGCTTTTCATACCTTTTAGTCGGGCTGAAGCGTCATAAACAATTCTTAATTTCGTTGTCGATTTACCCGGTGTTAATACTTCGTGATGGGGCAAATAATGTGTAACACCACCCTGATTCATGTTTGGAGTCACTTCTTCAATTATATTGGACTGCACTTGTTGTAGAATTACTTCGTTGTATCGATTAAATAGTAGTTTGTCAGTCCGAACTCGTTTAACTAATGTTTTCAGCCTTCCGAAACAAAGACCGTAATTATCGTTTAAACTCACCTTTGAATCCTTCCAGGGCCAACGAACTTGATATCTGTTATTTCTTTTTGTGATTCCTTTTTAAATTGTTCTAATGACTTTTCATCATCACAGGCATTTGGTTGTTCCTGAATACCTATCAGTTCAAGCTTCCAAAATTGTTCTATATCTGAAGTCGTAGTGACATTACCTACTTTCGTTGTTTTGTCCTAAATGGAAATTTTGTCTATTCTGTCTGAAGTCTTACTACTACAATAGTTTTTAACGTATCCAATTCCAGTTACTATAGGACCAACCTTTGTGAGAATTACGTAGAACCCTGATGACGTCTTGTAGAATTCATATGGTGACATAAAGTCAAAAAAGTAGTCGGCTCCAATAAGTATATCGGGTCTTTTCCAATCTCCTCCGTGGTCTAGTTGTTTTAGACTTATCATGCGCGGTAAATCTTGATAGTTTGATTTAATTACCTTTAATTTGTCCGTTAGGTAGTCTAATGCATAAGTATTAATAGTTATAATTTCCGAGTCGACGGTTTTTACTCCGATATCCACTTTAGTAGTTTGATGTAACCTCGGGAATTTATTACCAAATGAAGAAATACTTAGATTTTCCGTTCCTTTTCTTTCTAACCTTAATCGGTTTGCTAATTTTGTCGATATAAAAGATGACTGTGATCCTATATCAAATAGTACTAGAACTTCTTCATGATTTTCCGGCATGATCGGTTTAATTATTTCAATTTCTTTACATAAAAGCAAAATTTCCTGACCTCGTTGATGTGTTGATTGAGCTATTGAATTAATTACTTTTGCTGAGTTCCTTGATTCGGCAGTTTGCATACCATATTTCACATAACACAGCGCAGTGTTGTGAGGATTCTTGCAATGGAAACATGAGCGTTTCTTTTTGCTACAATTATTTGTTGCGTGCCCCGTCCGAAGGCAATTAAGACATGCGTTATTTTTTCTTAGATATTCCATTCGCTGTTTGAGTGTGGGATACGTGGAGCATTCGTTATCCCAATGGTCCTTTTACAAAATGCACAAGGTCTTTTATCCCTAGCAATTTTCTTGGGTTGTGTGGTTGACTCATGACCACTTGATTTGGTTGATTTGAATTGTTTTATTGTAGATAACGCAGAGGTTTCTCCCTTATTATTATGTGATGCTCGTTTTTGTTTGAAATCTATCGATTTCTTCTCATTGCTAAAGGATTGGTTTCTAGCTATTTCTTCATTTATTTGAACTAATTCTCCTAATATTTGCCGGAGTCGATCTATTGACCAAGCTCCTCTTTTTTTTGTTCATAAACTTTGTGCAATATCCAAATAGGTAACTTACTTTCTATAGAAGTTTCGATACTACAATGGTCCAAATTTTCTCCGATCGCTTCTAGCTGTCGTAGTATTCTTTCGATTGCTTTCCAATCTCGATCACTTCTTTTGATAGATTGCAGTTCGGAATATAAGGATTTCTTGATAATAGAATCCTCACCGAATTTTTCAATTAATACCTTTCGAATGATATTGTAATTTTGAGGGGCAATATCGTAACCTCTAACAGCTAACAGAGCTTCTCCTCTTAAGCAGGACATTAAATAGTTTAGTTTTTGAACGTCTGGTATAGCTTGAAAATGCACTGCTACATCGAAACTATTGCAGAACTGCCTCCACGTTTTAGGATCCCCACTAAATGTGGGTAATTGTAGTTGTGGTAAGTGCACTGTTACTTGTGGGCCAATTGGAGATACTTCCTTTAGACTACCTTGACTTATATGTCCCGATGTTAGGCTACGAATGGCTATCTCAAGATCCTTATTATATAACTTTAAAGTAGTTTTGACTTCCCTACCTTGACTTAATAATAGTAAAATACCTTTTTCTTGATCGGCCATTTCGGTATAAATTTTTTCTCTTCTTTCTTTCTTGCTGCATTTGTCGTTTTCTGGATATAGTCGAGCCAATTGTTGTTGATAATTTCAAGAATACTAATATATTGCTCGATTCGTTCCAATTTTCTCCAATGGTTCGTTTTCGAACTTCGTATAGGTGACGCGTTTCTTCCTGCGTTAATTGTTGATCGACCGGCAATAAATCCGATAAATCTAATTCGTTTATTTCGGTGAGCAGTAGCTCAAGTTTCCCTAATGTCGGTTGAGCGCTTTTGATTAAGTGGTTTGCGGCACCAAAAAATTTGTTGTGAAAGTTTTTCTTGCGGTTGACAAACACAGAAGAATTTGAAATTTTGTTTATTAGAAACAATTTCGTATTAGGCGAAATGCGTTACAATACGGTTGAATTTGAGAAGTATATTTAACAACCAACAAGTGATGATTTTTAAATAGAAAAGCAAACCCATTGTCCCTGTGACTGATTATATAGGGTGATAAAAAAGGGGCGTGATGAGGAAAAATTTGGATTGGAAAGATCTGTAAATGGATAAAATAGATGTTTTAATAGGGACGAATGATGAATAATGTGGGAAATGATATTGGGTGAATGATGAATAAGAATGATGAACATTTAGATAAATGTTTTGATTAGTGCGAGAAACAGGAAATCGTTGATGGCTTAATTATTTGTTACAAACAATGTATTTTTAGGAATTTTATAAATTTGAATTAATTTCCTCTCGGTTTCCCGACAATTAAGATTTAACAGTAAAAATTAACATGCGATGAGAACAGATCCCCATGTAGAAAACTGCAATACAAGTGTCGAACTCATACCTTCAAAAGTGATAATCAATCCAGTTAGCATTGTTGAAACCAGAGTTAGCAATATCAGTACACATAAACGAATAATTTTCACAAAAAGAAACAAAAGGCAAACAATTGGTGATACGATGTTCGATAACGTTAAACCAAAATGATATGTTTTTTGCAAAAAAAAAGGCTAGAATAAACAAAAATAAATCCCTAATGAACGAAATATTGGTAAATACACAAATCTAAGAAGTATCTTTACTGCATGAATAGCCAAAATTAAAACGCAACACATCAATAGCAGATTTCAGTTTTACTGTGAATAATAGATGCAACATTATTTAAAATGACCACCAGTTTAATAATATGAAAAGAAAGAATAAAATAAGAAAACTAATACTTAAAGGGTTAAACTCAGTAACATTAAGTGTCAACCAGTCTCATCAACTAAGAGTGATGATTTTATTGGCGACTGATCTTTGGAAGCACTTTTTCTTCAAAAATTGCACATTTTTAGGGCGGATGAAACAACGTGTATTTTGATTTGAAGTGTGTTTAATTGTTACTATGTTATTTGGTAGGGAATATTTTCATCTGTAATTTGAAATTGTCATCCAACTGAAAAATTTTATTGTGTGATTGCAGAACATATGACTTTTATTTCGATGAATTTCGAACAATTCTACAATGTCATATCAAGATGAATTTTCTTCATGTGCTTCTTTAAATTCGAACGCAGAGAAAAGTTTCCCCGCACATCTTACAATTATACGTTTTCTTACCTGTATGAATAATTCTCATATGTTGTTTCATATTGGATAGTCGAGAAAAACATTTCCCGCATATTGTACAAGAGTATGGTTTCTCACCAGTATGAGAAAACATGTGGTGTTTCAAGTCGAAATTTCTACTGTAACATTTTCCGCATATCTCGCAAGGAAGCAGCCTCTGATCAGCATGTGCCAGCATATGCTCGGAATTTTCCCACATTTCTTACAAGGGTATGGCTTATGATCATTATGAGTTTGTATGTGATTTTTCAAACCGGATAGATGAGTGAAACGATTCCCGCATTCCGTACAAAGATATGGCTTCTCACTATTATGCATCAGCATGTGACTTCTTAAATATTTAACCATTTTCCCGCATATCTTACATTCAATTTTCATCTTATTATTATGAACCAGCGTGTGATCTTTAAAATTTTTCACCATTCTTCCACATATCTCGGATTGAATTTCCTTTCTTTTATTCAGGTTGCTTTTCCCTTCAACATTTTCTTCAACCGCTTCTGGAACTGATATGTCCGATGAATTTGCTAATTGTTCATCATTCTTTTTAGTACTGAAAAATTCAGCGGTTTTACTTCTTCTTCATTGCTTTTTTGCATCGATAAATCCAACGGCTCTATTTGTTGCGGTTGTGCTTTCTCAAATTATATACGATTACTGATCTGATGCAGTTTTAAAATTTGAAATCTTCTATGAAAAAGTAAAATTTGAAAGTTTTAAAATCTGAAAAAATTTGAAATCTGCTTTGTTTTTTTCTCTTTTTTTTTCCAAGAAAACTTCTAACGAACTTACGATAATTTGAATGTTGTACAGTTGGAAAAAGAGTATGTTGAAACAGATGAAATTCATTCTTGTAGTAATACTTTCACGTTGATTCTGAAAACTATTCAAATTTAATAGCAAATTAAATTTCGTTGAAGAAAGAGGAGAATTTTCTTGTAATAAATGACTTTTCTAAATTATTAATATTGAATAAATAATGATCTTGCATTCATTGCTAATAAAACACGCATGTCTACTCAAATCATAAATATGGCAAATTCATTCTAACTGAGGTTGCTGCAAATATTGTAACGCGAAGTTTTTATGGTTAAAAAGAAGTAATTATTCTTGCACTGAAAAGAAACAAATCGAAAGATTTCTTTCGAATTGGTGGAAAAAAAGAAACGCTTATTTATACACTTATCATAAACTTTCAAAATCTCTTATAATACAATATTCTAAGAAGTGGTTAACATTCTACAACAAAGCATATTGCAAAATGAAATGGTAAGAGAGAATTTGACGATGAAACTAAATGCTATCACTGTTAACTATATGAGTTCCTGAACAATCGTACTTATAAATGCTTTTGGGATGGGAGTGGCAATCTATCTACGTGTAATAAAAATGGCAATCCACGTGTAATAATGAAGCGAGGAGATTATTCGGTCAATATTTAGCACTAATGTTTAATCCTTCATGTCAGAAAAATTTATTTAAATTACCATATTGCATTGTTCAAAATAATTTATGCAAAGCAGTTATACATTTTTCCTGTAATTTCACTTCAGATTTTATTTATGCTTTTTTTTGACAGAAAAACATTAAATGGATATATTTTTTGCAATTGATATTATTAATTTTTGCATGCTGAAATGATTTCATTAATTGTTCAATATACATTAGTTTACTCTTTTGCAGTAAAATGTTTGTTTACACTTCATTAATAATATTATTAGTCAAGCGAATCCTACTTGAAAATGTTACTAATTGGAATTAATTTGCGAATAAAACCTTTTCTGAATTTTATGGCATTATTGTTGGATGAAGAGAAAAATGAAATGAATAAATTCAACAATTCATCCTTATCAATACTTTTTACGTTAGAATCAATTTCAATTAAAAATTTGCATCACGTTTTCAACTACTTTAAAGTATATTTCAGTTTAAAATATAATTATATTATTTTAAATTATCAAATTGCTGATTAGACATTTCAACTAAACGTTATAATCTATAATAGAATTTTGTAATTTCATTATAAAATTAGATATCGTTGATATATGATCAAAAATTAACGTTACCAATAATTATTTAGTAGATTGAAAAAATTTGAAATTTTATACTTTAGAATTTTGGAACTATCAAAAAATATATATCCTTTTTCAAGTTATCTAATTAATCAGTGATTAATTAATTATTATTATATTATTGAGAATTAATTTAAGGAATTAATCAATGATTTCGTTTGTAAGGTAACACATGCTGAAGAATTGACAAAACGATGGTTATCGCCGCCAGCTTCATGTAAATTATTACCTTCAATTTCTTTCCTTTTCGATCTTCTTCTTGATTTTGATAATAATTAATTTTGGTTTTAACGATTAATTTCTAAAGCATAAATTTAACAGGTCAACAATTATTTTCTTTTCTTTATCATTTTACACTTTTTCCGAGTTGAATGATATAATAATGATGACCATTATTTATTCTTTTTCAATCATATCAATGCATCATTATTTTCTGGAAAATATTCCAATTAAGTATTCCTGATTAATAGTAATAATGGAATGAAAATTTTAATAAAATTTGGGCCCATTAATTCATATAATTTTAAAATACAATATCTTTTCAATACATATTGAATAACACTTCGGTTAATTGTGGATTCTTCAGCAATAACAACAATTAAAAAACGAAAACTACTAATGATGGGAACTCCTGTGAAACACAATGAGGTGTAACTATTATTGTAGATTAATAAGTGGAGTGGATAATTGTAAAAGAAAACATAAAGGATGCTTGAATAAATATGACATAATACTTATTAGATGTAAATAATATATTTTTTAGGGCCCAAATTTTTGGATTTAACGATTTTCAACGATTATTTTGATTATTTGTTTTCAAAATATCAATATCAGATATATACCATTAATATTTATTCACAAATACTTAAAAATTATAACCACAGTGACAATGTTCAATGATTACAGCTATCACGAAGCGCTGTAACATTGTCATCACTATCAACAAGGCCGATTGTCGCGAACGCTGATTCGCGAAACTCCAACATAAAATTACATAATTAAATAAATTTCTTATTGTAAACAAATAAGCAAATAGATTACTCACTGTAAATTAATGCTCATGAAACTATGAATCATCCCAGTCATATCCACATTCCTTAAAATTGTTTTTTCACACGTTTTTGTTGTTATCTAACCAATCTACATCTTTATGTTCAAACGCTTATTTTCCCACGCTAATCTCCCTTTTAATCTTACTGTAATGTTTCCTCCATATCCGGTATGTTTCCGGTGCTAGAATTAACCACTTCCACTTCTGGGAAGATATAAACCACGAGTGATCATCATCAAGATTATTGTTATCACCATACAATCAGTAATAAACGTTTCGGCTTCACGGTGTGCTCTCAATACAGCTCCACTATACCCTACTCAATACCCAACACTGGTGACATTTGGTCCCCTCGACGTCAGCTCACACCCAAGAAAGACGCGATATAATTTTTGGTGCCCGAGGTGAGGTACGATATCAAGTACCATCATTGCCAGTATTCAACCAGCGAAGAACAGGTTAGTCGTTCTTCTTCAAGAAATAAATTCCCTAGAGTTAGAGTGCCCGGATCCGAATTTGTCACTCGAACAACAAGGAAATCTTTATACAACAAGGAAACATGTACTCGAAGATAAACTAGATAGAATCCAATTATGCGTTAAGTCGCTTGAAGACGCGTATGATAAATGGCTTAAATTTATTCAAACCATCACTGCAACAAAAAAAAAGGAATGAAGAAGAAAAGGCTTACGAATCAATTACCGAAGGTGAACATGGACTATTCCAAATAATACATGAGGGGAAAGAGGCGCTGTTAACATTATCAAAATATAAACGTGAAGCCGAACAAAAGTCGGAACTATTATTCAAGGAGATGGGAAAGGTACAGGAAAAATTAACTCCTTCGAACTCTACGGTCAATCTTCCGCAATTATCCCTTCCTATGTTTACTGGTGATCCCAGGCAATGGCGTCAATTTTGGAGCAGCTTCAATGCAGATGTCCATTCACAAGCAATTCCTGAAATTCAAAAGTTAAATTATTTGTATTCGTGTCTCAGAGGAAACGCGCTAGAAGCAGTATCGGGATATGACATTGCACCAGAGAATTACGAAATTATAAGACGATTACTTAAAGAGAAATATGGTGATCCCTCGACAGCAACGGCCATATTATATAAGGAACTCAGATTCATTAAAAGAGACGAAAAGGAATGGGTGAGAATGATCGAACATATTGAAAGAGTAATACGTCAACTAGAAGCACTAGGTGAGGATATGGAGCAATCAAGTATTGAGCATTGGATTGAGGATAAGCTGCCACATTGGATCTTGGATAAAGTATTTGAGCAAAAGGAGAAGGATGCGCCCTGGACAGTTTCAAAACTAAGAGATTTCTTGTTAAAGAGAGTCACTCGATGCGAAAAGGTCAAATTTTGCAAAACACCAAGTGCACATACTGATATTAAACCTACAATCAATAAGACAGGACCAAAGTTGAAATATAGTCCTGGAGGATCATCAGCACTATCAATGGTACATAGCAATTCAAAACTATTATCATCTACAGGTCGAAGTATTCAATACTCTTCGCAACCCGCGGTAGCTAAAAGACCGTGTGTATTTTGCAATCAAAATCATTGGGATAGCGAATGCGATGTCTATCCGACTACTGATGGCAGAAGAAGTCGCCTCAAATTATTGAAGAAATGTTTGATCTGTTTTAAAGACAGTCACTTTAGTGAGAGGTGCAAATTAAGGAAACGATGTTTTTATTGCAAAGCCTTTCACAACAGTGCGCTATGTAGAAATAGAAAGAGACAACCTCTTCAAACAATCTGGTTCATTCCGATGTCAAGAATGTTCACGAAAATCTTCGAACGCTCCCGAAAACGGATTGTCCGGCATTCCTCAGTAACTCAAGCAATACCGCTCAAGCAAACGTCGCAAACGGAACTTTACTCCTATGTAAGGAAATAAAAGTTTTTAATCCTACTCAGCCCCAACGGCAAGCGAAGGCTTTAGCACTATTCGATTCAGGATCGCAACTATCCTTCATTTCTCAGAAACTAGCGCAACAGTTGGAATTAACAGAAACTGACAAACAAATCATTAAAATAACTCCATTTGGCGTAAAGAATCCAACGCCCTACCGCACAATTTCTACTCAATTGAGCGTACAAACAGTGGACAACGATGTTGTAACATTAGCGGTTAATGTGGTTGATCATATAACTAACGAATTGCAAGTGGTGATTCCCCGAAGAAAGACAAATTTCAAATACTAACAAATCGGTGGGGAGAACCCGACATATTGGTTGGAGCCGATCACTTCTTTAAGTTTATCAAAATACAACAGGAACAAGAATTACATACAGGCCATATGCTGGTACAAACAAGGGTCGGTCCTATCATTTTCGGTACTGGAGATATAAGTAAACTTTGTAAGAATAACATCTCTTTGCAAAATTTGGTATGTACTGTTAGGGCTAATATTAATTCGGAATTAGAAAATTTTTGGAGACTAGAAGCGATTGGTATCCAAGAGTCTCCGAATGATAATGATGATGAAAAAATACTGGAGCGCTTTCAAAGAACACTTATAAGAAAGAAGGAGCGTTATCATGTCTGTTGGCCTTGGAGAGATTCTACCCAAAAGCTCAGCGACAACTATGGCTTGTGCATGGGTCGCTTAAAGAACCTAATCACAAAATTACAACACAACTCGCTCCTTCAAGTGTATCACAATACAATAATAGAACAATTACAAACAGTTATAATTGAAGAAGTTCCACAGAATGATGAAGTCGGAGTCATACATTACCTCCCCATCAAAATGAGTTCATTCTATAGAAAATATCAAATAGCTCTTTGTCATATTATCATTAAATTTATAGCATGCCTTCATATCATATTCTTCTCAGACATTTTACAATTTAACTTCTTATCATTGATTTTCCCTTTTTCTTTTTATTCTTATCGTTGTTCTCTCATTCAATGTATATATATATAATTTTTTTTATTTTACCGAAATTACCTCTGTTAATTTTATCTGAAAATCGGCGAATTTTTTCTGAATTATTTCTCTGGAAATTGGTTAATACAACTTTTCCTCTGGATCAAATTTTTTCAGAAATTGAGGAATTCTTCCTAAAATTGCTATCTTTTAGCCTTCTCTGTCATATTAATTTCATCCATTGTTAGATGGTGGAATAACAATAATTTTCAGGTGCATTGGCAGCAGCAATATTCCAGAAAATAAGGATAAATAATGTTTTAAATAATTGGTGAAGAAATTTCAAATTTCATTCTTTGATTAAATCCTATTTTTTTCTTTTTGTTTATGATTTTACAAAGTAATGAATTGTTTGATCGAATTTTGCTCTATCTTATATTGAAAAAAAAAAAAACTAATGGAAGCCTAGTGATGGATAATTTTAAAAAAAAGTTGTTTAAATATTTTATAATATATTACTATTTTATCAGTTTTTCTATCAGTTGGTTTCGGTTTTTGTGCAATTAATTAAGATTGATTTTTTTGATTCGTTAGCATATCTTTTATAATAAACAAAACTTTTCACTTACTGTCATAAAAATATTTCGAAAATTAATATGATATAGAAATGAATATTTTGTATTTCTATATACACTATATTTACTGACACCTTTTTAATGATGTAATAAATTTGAAAGATATAGAAAATTTAATCGGCGAAATTATTTAAAATATGATTATAGAAATGGCTGATAACGATAAAACAGTGATAGCGACAAAAATAGATTGAAATTAATACAATTATGTGATAAAGATGTGAATGATATGATGCAATATTTGATGAAACATTTCGTTCCTAACGAACCAACAGCTCGTTCACTGTGTATGTCCAGTAGTGATGGCTGGGAAATGACTGAAGGTTACTTATATTTTCCATTTATCATTATTAAATATACGATAGTAGTTCTTACATAGTTTATATGATCGAATCAAGAACTTATATTTTACATTAATATTAAATTTTTCCATTTTTTCACGGTCGGTAGTATTAAATTTTCTTCATTAAAGATTTCTAAGATTCATTATATGTTTTAACTTGGCATGTTACTTTCGATTGAAAAGTATTACATTCATGCAATTAATAGTTTACATGATCTATGACTATACTTACAAATATAAAATATAACAATTTTCATTCAACAATCATAAAAATAATTCATTGGGGAAAAAATGGATGAATGCCAGAATTCCATACGCTAATATTTTTATAGGCAATTTGCCACTAATATATTTTAAACGTCATATATTAAAAGCTAAATGTACTTCGAAATCCAATTTTTATGGGAATGATCAAATCATTTAAAGATAACATTAAAATTTTAATTTAGCTATTATCCAAATATTTACAGCCAAAATTTCCACCCTAGTGCTTTCATAATAACTCTCACTGCATTTACTGCTATCTTTCGTTATATATGCAATTATTTTTCAAGAAAAAGTATTAGCAAGATTGCAATAAATGGAGAAATTCAACCAAAATGTTTTGCTTAATCCATGAAATTGACTTCATTCCTACGATAGTATACTGACTTAAATGTTAGATTTATTTTAATTGATTATAACAAGTTGGTTAACTATCAAATAGCTTTAATTAAACAAGCGAACACAAAATTCATCCAAAAATAAGACCGCCAACAGAAGAAGTACCACATTCCATACCTGACGATATATTAATCATCCAAATATTAGAAATCTCTTGAACAGCATGTAGTAAGTAAGCATTCCTCACACCTCAAATATTCAAATATCGTAAATGTCTCAGAAAGCACGTATGAAGAAAATTTTCATTCTTAATCTGACGAATATTATATCCAAATTCAAAAATGTCTGGAATAGCATGTAAGAGCATCTTGAGCATTTCAAATATCACAAATATCTCGAAAAGGATATACGAAGAAACATTTTATCTCGTATCACATGATTCATTAGGCATCTAAATATTGAATAATCAGAAATGAAAGAAACAGAAATGTGAATGGAGTACTGATGATGGTGAAGGGATAGCTCGTATCAACGACCTAAAGAATGGGTGGGATAAAACGATAAAAAAGATGGGAGAAGGGGAGGAACAGTTATAGCATGGAGTTTCATCGTCAGATTCTCTTTTACCATTTTATCCTGTAATATGCGTCGTTGTGGAATGTTAATTACTTCTTAGGGTATTGCATTTTATAAGTAATTTTGAAAGTTTGCGATAAATGCGTAAATAAGCGTTTCATTTTCCTACCAATTCGAAAGAAGTCGTTCGGTTTGTTTCTTTTCATTGCAAGAATAATTATTTCTTTTTAACCATAAAATCTTCGCCTTACAATATTTGCAATATATGATTCAGTTCCTTTAATTTAATATTTCGAAGGTTTGTTTTTTTTTTAAAACTGTATCAGATCAGTAATCATATGTAATCATATATAATTTGAGAAAGCACAACTGCAATAAACAGAGCCGTTGGATTTATCGATGCAAAAAAGCAACAAGAAAGAAATAAAACCGCTGAAATTATCAGTACTAAAAAGAATTACGAACAATTAGAGAATTTATGGAACGTATTAGTTTCAGAAGCGGTTGAAGAAAATGTTGAAGAGAAAAGCAGCATGAATAAAAGAAAGGAATTTCAATGTGAAACATACGGAAAAATGGTAAAAAATTTAAAAAGTCACATGCTGGTTCATACTGGTGAGAAGCCATAGCTTTGTACAGCATGCAGGAAAAGATTCGCTCAATTATTCTATTTGACGGTACATAAGCGGATTTATACTGATGAGAAACCATGCTTTTGTATAGTCGTCGGAAGAGATTTCAACATTCATCCAATGTGAACAAAACGACGATTCATATCGGTCAAAGGCTGTGTAAATGTACAATATGCGGGATTAGTTTTTTCCAATCATCCTCTCTGAAACGACATATGAAGATTCACATCGTTGAGAAGAGTATTGTTGGGCGGAGAAATTGTTCTATGCATTCAAAATTAAAGATGCACATGAAGAGAATTCATCCTTGTATTAAAATGTAGAATTGTTCGAATACATGGAAATAAAAGCTATATATACTGGAAGTACGGAATAAATGTTTTCAGTTGAAAGGCAAATTTAAATTACATATAAGATTGTTTCACACTAAAAAACGTAGAAATTAAACATATTTCAAATCAAATTCATCGATGATATTTATTTTTATTATTTCTGATATTGTTGATTATTTATTTACTCCATTGATTGAGCTTTTGCTATTTAATGAATTAACCATATATTATTTTTATTCACAGCAGTTATTTGTTATTATTTTTAATGTTATTAGTTATTACAAATTACAACATTTTTTAATTTATACTAACTTCCATGCTGTTGTTTTTCTTCTAATTTTTCTTAATTGTTTTATTTCCATGAGCAAAATTTTCTATTTTATGCTTATTCATTGAGGAATTAAATGCACATTCACATTGATATTCGCTAAGATATGTATAATATGCAAGTCAATTTTGCTATTATTATATTATTGATAAGATAGAAAAAAGAAATGGTATTTTATGAAATGAAATCCTTATCCTATTATTGCATAGTATGCTAAAAATTATTGGAAAGTGAAATATTCCTTTCAGTTTTAATATTTGAATTACCACGAACGGATTTATATCGATTCGTACTTTTTAATTCTTCATGAAGTTTAACTAAACGGTATAGTTATCCGGAATATAATAGAATATTGTCGAACAGATAATATGAAAATATATTTCATAGCAACAAGAAGATTATGTTCCATGCTTTACGCATGCAATAAAGGAAAAACTTTTTTAAATTACATAAGATATTTCTTGCCGGAAGATGAACTAAAAATGATGAGGAGAAAATTGATAAAATTAATAAATTGATAATTTGCAAACAACTGATGATAATAGTCATCGTTTTTTCAATTTCTTAGAATACATTTCAAACCGGATCTGTATTTCCCACTGTCACGCAATAATATAATTGCAAAATTCAACTTATAAAGATAATTAAATAATTTGAAAATAGAATATATATTTTAATGGTAAAAAGAAGAAAAGTATCATAGGAAACCTGTCTCTATTTTTTGTTTAATGGACGAAAAATAGTATTAATTCAATATTTCTTAATTATTCGACGAAAACAAAATTAAATTTCGTTGTTGACTTATACATATGCATATATTAGATTGCAGAAATTCGATTACGGTGAGACAGATTCTTCCAAGAAAAGTGAATTGATCTTGATACTGATAAATAATCAAAACAATTTTTTTATGGTAGTAATTGTTGATAAAACCATAAGTCTTATATTTAATTGTTTTATAATCATGACCTTCAAAGATTCATGTGTATTTCGTAGGACCATACCTTGTGGGAAAATACTTTTGAAGTTATCGCGCGATATGGCACTGATAGCCGCCCACCAATTTAACCCTTTTTGCGTAAAGAGATGTTTTCATAATGTATATTTTTTATTGTGTGTGTCGTTATAGGCTGTGGAATCTGTTCAAGCTCCGTCGTTTATTAAAGCTCATTTAGCAATCAAATTTCAATGCATGTTCAAATGCAAGAAAATTTCTCTAAACTGTTGATTTTTGCTGTGATTAATAATATTTCTTTTTATTATTATTTGTCATCTAAAAAAAGGAAAATTTTTCACTTACGAAGTACAGTGCAATTTATTCATAACGCACCGGAAAATATGATAAATCAGACTTATCAAATCTTAAACTGTACCAATACAAGTTCTATCAAGTAAAATATAACTATTTAATTTTCAAAATGAATATTTTGATATTTTTCTTATACTGGTGCTTTTCTATAATTGCTTATTTCAAATTTTAAAAATTACCATAGAATTTCAAGAGGTTTGATACACAGAATTTCATGATGGGCTGTTTCGGCACGTGGTTTGTACGCTATAAGTGCAGACAAGGACTGTGCTTTGCTTCGTATATGCATGTTCCTTTTATGTGTGGACCGTGCGTTCGTGGTGCGTGAGGCATTTGTTTGGTAAATTGTTAAGCGGAAAGTTAATTGCAGGTGCATTATATATCTGATGTTATGTCGTTAGAATAATCCTGTTTGACTTTTCACATATTGAATGTAATGACAGGGAAATTATAATTATACTTATTGGGAACAAAGATTTTAAAGATTTAAAAAGTAGTATGTTGACATGAATCAAGAATTGGCAGGAATCGGTGACTGTTATGAGTAATTTGATTGTCTAATAGCGGTAAATAGTAAAAAGTTCATTATAGAAAACAGAGATTAAAAATTGGTGGGAACTATAGGAAGTACTGTTACGATTGGTGAAAGAAATGTATTATTAATATTAATTTTAGATTCATAGACATTCTGTGAAAATAAAGAAGGAACAGGGAGATTAAATAAATTTTTAGAATAATGAACAGCTTCAAATTCTTTTGTTTTTAGGGAGTGTATTTTTGAATCCTTTAGAATTGGTTACAAAATAACATTACATAATGTTATTAGTAATGCTAGTTTGTTTTGTTTTGGTATTAAAGCAGATATGTATTTGGCTTATGAATTTATTTTTCATGTGTTACTATTACTTATTTTTTGGATTAATTTTTATTTTTTTTTCGAAATTGGAAAAGAAAGTAATAATAATGATAAGATCATATTTTACACTTTATCTAATGCTGCTTCATTTCTAAAGTGAACAGAATTTAAGTACTCGATGTAGTCTTACACAGTCTTCATGGCGTTGTGTGAGATTACTTTTTCCAATATATTTCCTTTTCTTTCAGACTGCAAAAACATCAATGAGTTCTCAGCAGTGTCCGAATAAAATTGTATTGCCGCCAGCAATTCGTGTATCACCGCTTTTGCGGTTTATGCGTTATTCTTTTCTTGGTAACATTATAAATTCGCGTAAATCAATAATTCCAAGGGCACATAACATATTTATCTATACCTTTACGGCTTCAAATTCTGAGATTAATTTGGTGGACATAAAATGGGATTATTATCAGGCGATACATTAAGATCTGAATAAAGAAATTGTATAAAGAGATAAGCATTGCCACAGTTTTAGTTAGATTATCATTTTTGCAAAGATTTATTATTTTTATGATTTGGCGACGAGCTGAAATAAAATTGAATTTATCAATTTAAGGATTAGGTATTGTTTGGGGATTTTTCGACATCGAATGATTTGTGAGAAACATGCAATTGTACGCCAAAAGAACATGAGAAGAAACTTGCAGACTTGGAGAGAGAACGTATACTTCGTAAACAAGAAGCGGATAAAAGCTTATACGATATTTATTTGGTATGTTGCTAAAATTTTTATAAAATTTTGTAATTCTTGTTTTAATCATAAAGGGCGCAGAAATGTCTTTCATCGTGTGATTCAGTGTTCACTGGAACTTTTGCAGGTAATCTCCAAAATTATAAGCTGTAGGACATTATTTATTGCAAATGTAAATTGGAAGGCATGAAGAATAGGATTGTTTTCACTGGGTTGCTTGTGATGAATAAAATGCTTGCAACTTATTTAACTTTTCATTCGAGGAATGATCCTTCAGAATATTATCAGGATGACAGAAATTATAAAGTTAACTTTATTGATTTCCGTATTTCTTTCATCTCTTTTACAGTGTGACAGAAATAATCATTCATAGAATTTTATTTAAATCGTCCAAGAAGAAGCGTTTATGTTGTGAGAGAGTAAGCGTGTAGGCCTCTTACTTTACTAATTTTTAGAACATCTTGGAAACCGATCTTGATGAAGGTGGTTCGCTTTTTGGTAGCGTCCGGGAATAATAGAAAGAAAATCATCTACAAACATTTGGTTGCAATTTCATAGATTATAGCTAAGGAATATAATGTTAGATATAACAAGATAAAACTCTCAGTTAATTTGAAATATGCAAGTCATTTATATTTGCGCTGTTATTATAATATTTATTCATAATCTACGAGTGTTCGATATTACAAATAAACTGTGCAAAAGAACCATTTCATGAAAAGAAATTTAAATAAATGCGTCTCATTCCATTTTCTTGGAATTGTTAAATAACCGGATACAGACAGTTTCAAAAATTTTAAAAAGGTGTAACTAATTATCGGATCAGCGTCGCAAAATTGGATTTTCTAAATATGTGTTCAAAAGAATTTAATTTTTAATAGAGTATTGATTAGAAGAGTAGAAGAGCAAAGAACATGGATGTTATTTTCCCGAGACGATATATACAACACAGGAAGTAACACTCTAGTGTAGGATATTCTTGTAGCTCACATACTGATGCAACATGAAATATGCTCGCTAATATGATTTCGGGTAACGACTGCTGCTGATTCAACTAAAACGTATAAAATGGCAGTTGTTACAGATGCTCCGCTACTCCCTTGGGTTTATTAAGGGCGAGATGGCCGAGTGGTCTAAGGCGCTGGTTTTAGGCACCAGTCTCTTCGGAGGCGTGGGTTCGAATCCCACTCTCGTCATGGTGATTGTTCTTCCGCCTTTCGGAGCTTTTTCTCAATAATTAACATTGCTCCGTGTTTGTCTACATTCCCACATTTAGGAACTTTTTAACAAAAAGAAAAAAGCAAAGGAAGAGGTTTCAATGTAATAAAATGAAATTATTATCGCAAAACCAGATATAAAGTTATTTTAAATTCAAAAATTTTGGAAACGTTCCGCAACTGTTTATTTTCCATCAAAAATAATTGCATCATAAAGAATAAATGTGATGAAAAGTCAATATCGCTATATTCGTTTAGAGAATGTGAAATTGAAATTTAAGTAATCTTCCGTTTCGCTATCTTAAATTGATATATATCGTTGCAATCACTGATACGTTAATCATCTGATACGTGAAAGCCATAATTGACCAAAATTAATAAATATTCCGAGATGGCGAAAAATTATATGCTGCAAAATTAGATTAGCAAATAGAATTGTAATGATTAGCAAATGATGTCAGCTTGTAATTAATGATAAAATATATATGTTACTATCATATGTCGAGAGTGAAATCTTTTCGAAATCTTATTATTCTTCGATAAATATTACATAATAAATTGTCTACTACATGAAATTTCAAAATGGTCAATTTGCAGAAGTTATTAAGAGATGGAAGATGAAAAAAATTCTGGTAGACATAATTTTTACATAACTATGCTCTCAAGTTACGATCATATCAATTGTTGATGAGGTAAATAATCATAATGAAGATAATGTATTGCAGAAATATGCTAGTATTGAAGTAGTATTGATGGTAGTCAAGTTAATTTCTGATAAAAATTTTAAAAATAACTTAAGTTATTACTTCAATGAAATATTGTGAATGATTACTGTATTCCTAATTAAAAATATAATAATTGCATTCAACAACTTAACAATTATTAAATTCAGGACAAGAAAAGAAACTTCGAATATTCCGAAATCTCATAATATCCAATATATCACAAAGAATATTAATGTTACAATTATCAAAGCAATATAAATTAGTGTAAGGTAAAATTTCAGTTTCAAACTCCAACATTCCTGAAATATAATAGTGTTAAATTATGCATAAAAAAATATTAAATAGCGATTTATAACTTCAATAAACTCTTAATCTTTGAAAAATTCAAGAAGAAAAAAAAGGTGGCAATACTAAATTAAATTTATCTTTTATTACATCTTATAAGATATGATTATACAAAATTTCAAATTTCCTTTTAACAAAAATAATCTTACATTAAAATGTTCCGTATAATGTTTACTGTTTAGATTTGTTGTTGTTATAATCGTAAAATATAGCATGCTCGAGATCGTAAATATGATGAAAAATAAACATGCCAATCTATTAAATATATGTGTTAAATATATTATGTAACATGCGAATTATTGATCTTTTTTTTCATTTTAATATTTTTGAAATTTGAATAATATACATCTATATGTAATATTGTAAAAATGTTTTATCAAAAATTTATATATTAAAAGAATAGAATAAATTTGTAGAAATATTTGCTAAAATTAGTGTCATGAAGTTCTGTAGGCTCTTTACGTTCACCTATTATCGACAATAGCAAAATCATTAAAATTTCGATTGAATCAGAAAAAACAATAAGTCGTGATAATATTGCATACAGTTTACGATTATATACTTAAAAATTTGATGGAATTCGACAAATTCCATTTGAAAAATTATTTCATTTGAAAAACCATTCCAAAATTTCTTTTGCAGCGATAAAATTTTGGTAAAATTTATTTATTGAAATCAAAAGAAAAAAAAAGAAAGTAGGAAAAGTATTCAGGAAAAAAAGGGAAGCAGGAATAAAAAAGAAAGTAAAGTAATTAAAAATAATTATAAGAGGATGAAGTGGTAATTTTAAAGAATTACAATATTCAAATTATTACTAATACTAAATAATGAAATAATTAAAAATAGTCCTACTCCACATGTCCAATCGTAATCTAAGATATGTTGATAATCCAGTGAAAAAACAAATAAAAAGCAATCACAAGAACTGAAATTGCTACGCCAATAATCAGAAGAATATAAGTATGAAATGAAATACTATATTGTCATTTTGTTTACAATGATAGTATCGTGGATTTTCATGATGATGATATGAATTGATGTTTGATAATTTAGCAATTTATTTCATCATTCCATCATCATTTTTGTCATTATCATTGCGAATAGTTAGCGTAGAAGTCTCCATGCAATAATGAATATTTGTAATAATAGAAAATTGAAAAAAACCTGAAATAATTGAATTTTACCTTTCATTTTCTTATTAGTAAAGACTCTTATCATTTATTCATTGATTTATTTAAATATTTTAATATCGACAACTAAGATGTTGTGAATGTGATGATTTGGTTTAATATGATTATTGCAATCTGATCAAATTTCGATATTTGATAATATCCTAATAAATTGATGGAAAAGGAGGGCGAAAAAAAAGGACTAAAAATTTTTATTATAATTTTCTTTTAAAAATTTATTGAAATAAACTGATTACGAAATTTTTCAATTATCTTGCGAAATCTTAGGATTTAAAGAAATAGTAATTTTATTTCTTTAAATCTTTAGATTAATACATGATTTAATGAAAAATATATTTTATTTAATTACTTGTATACATTATAAAAATTTTTTTATAAATCCATCGTATTACTTATTTTTAAATTTATTTTATGAATTTTAATATATTATTTGAGATGGTCAAATCGAAAACATTAAAAATTAAAACTTCAAAATAAAATTTGGATTAAACTTAACATATCGATAAATAGGAAAAAAATGATTGAATCGATCGCGCGTAGGAAATGGATTGATATAAGCGAGTTATTGGTGATAATGCGCAGATACAGCACAGATTGGTAGTGATAAATACTGACAAAAATTGTTCTAAAGAGTACTATTAATTTTAAATGGAAAAGCAGAGAAAAAATCGCATAATATGAAATAATGGAAATTGGAGAGAGAGGCACGGATAGCCATACTACTATGGTTAATGGTTTATCAATTCTTGGTTGGGATGTTGGTGGGATAGAAGCTTAATCTGTGATGCTTGGTCAACCAATTAGTATGGTAATTCCAGAGGTAGTAGGATTTAAGTTTAATGATTCGAATAGCGAAATCAATATTTAATAATTTTTAATAGCATTTAGATTAGGTGAAATCATCTGAGCGCGGATGAAATCAAAGGTCAAGGAGCAAAGGAAAGAGGACAAAGGATACTAAACTAAAATTTTATCATTATCAGAATAGCAATCAATAAAATGACTGATTTAAATCTATCATATATTGAAATCCTATTGAAATCCTATGATAGCATGAAATTTATGCTTGATTAATCAACCATATCATCAAAATTCAGCAATAGATTTTTGCTTTTAAAGGGAATGGAATAGGGAAAGCAGAACAAATTTTTTTTTTTTGATATTTTTATGATATTTATTCTAGAAAATAGCAAAAAATAATTTGCCATTTTGATTTTTTATACTAAAATTTAAAATTGAAAATTTTGAAAATTCTTTTAATATTTTGCGCTTCCTAGTTGATTGATAAGAATAAGAAAGTAACAAAGAGAATTTTCTTTTTGAGAAAAAATTATTTTTTAATCGATGTATTAGAGAAGAAAATTAAAATTAAAAAATTTCTAATTTAATTGATCTTTTTACTCAAAAATTATTTCGCTTTTAAAATTCGTTAAAATTTGCGAATAACAATAATTTGCTAACTCTAATAAAAATATACTATTTCTTAAAGTTTCCCTTCTATTTCCTACTAATTTTTTTAAGAGAAAAAATGTTTTCATGGTTATATATTGCAATAAAATAATTATTTAAATTCCAAATTTCAAACTTGAAATTTAATTTGGTTAGAAAAAATGGGTAATTAATCTTTCACATCATTTAATTGTCAACATTCAAATAATTATTTCAACTTTTCTAGCGAACAACATGATATTCAAAGTTTTTCATTTAATATAATGTGTATTTATGTATCATATATCTTGGAAAACATAGCCTAGAAATCTTTTAATTTATTTTATTTATAATTTAATAGATTTTTCAAGCCTTGTTTCCTATTTAACACTAACTCAAATTTATTTCAACCATCTAACTATTCTACATTCCGAGAAATATTACAATAATCTTATTTAAAAAGAAAAAATTGATATTTCCAAAATTTATTCATTGACAAATTTTCTTAGCTTTTTCTTTTTCGGTCATTTTTTTCATTATTCCTGACATAAAATTCTTTACATACTTTGCGATTTTATTGTATGAGCAAAATTTTTTAAAATTTATTTCATTTTTTTCTAATAATAATATTAGTACGATCAATAAATTGCGAAACAATGTGTAAAAAATAAAAATTAAAAATAATATCAACATATCAATAATTATAGTAAAATTTATTAGTAATTTGATTAAAGAAAAAGTTTTTGTACAAAGTCTACTACAAAATAATAAATAATTCTCCTACTTTTTCCTCTATTCTTTTTTCTTATCATAAAATAAATAGAAATAATTTCAAAAAAAAAAACAAAAATATGTATTAATAATTGTAAATTTCAAATATTAATTATGGATTATGGTAGGAAAGACGACTATCATCTACGGCAGTGTTAATTAATATTTAACATTTTTATGAAAAATATGAGATGACAAATCATAATAAATTTTGATGAAAATACTAACGAATTTGTTTTCGTTTCGTTTCAAAGGAAAAAAACCAAAATTCTAATCTTCTGATGAACTTTCACGATTTTTGATTCGAATACAAATGTCTCATCAAAATCATTATTTTCACTTTCGCTTCCCTCATTTTCAAGGTCATCATCATTATTATCATCACTACTATCATCATCGTCATCATAATCATCATCATCATCATCATCATAGTCAGTGTAATTATTATCATCATCGTTATCTCCAATAATATTATCACCGTCGTTAATACATTTTGTTTTCTTTTCGCTATCATCAATATCCGATATCAATAAACTATTGTTGTTAGTTTCCGTTTTAGAAGTTTGCTAAAAAATGTAATATAGAATACTATTATATATAAAATTTTCAGTTTAAAATAAAGTTTGAAATTATAAATTAAATTACACAAAAAAAAAATACCACAATAATAGATAGTATAGTATAATATTGTATGATACGATCAATTTTAAACTGTTTTAAATTAATCGAAATTCAAATCGATCATTGATATTTATTGACTTATTAAGAACTTCAACAAATCAATATAATAGTCAATATTTACTTATGATTTTATGTTATCTAAATAATGCAAAATAATACTATAAGGTAATATACCATTTCATTGCTACTGTGATCTTTTCCTGAAATCAACATTGCTTGTTGATCAGAATTAATCATCATCATTCTTTCATTAAATCGATTTGAATGTTGATTTTGGATACTAATTTTTCGTGTTTTCTTTGGTGTTCCTGCTACGGTTTCCTTGTATTTCCGTTCAAATCTTAAATTTAATCATTTCAAGAATGTCGAAAATTACGTTAAGTAACGTAATCGTTGCGCAAAATAGCGTAAAAACTACGTGATAAATAAGAGATAAAAAGAAGTTGAAATTTAGCCTTTCCAATTGTTTTTGCTTAACTTAATATTTATTTGTTAAAATTAAAATTTTCCTGGAATGACATCTGGAAAGAAAAATGAAATAGTTATGGACGTTTTATTTTAACCTTTTCGAATTATAAGATGCAAGATGGATGATCTGCCATTATTTGCATATTATAAACATCGAAAAGTTATGTAGTAAGTAATACTATTGAGAATTTTTTTCGAATAATAGCATTTTAATTAGCTTTATCAATGATAAATCCAATTTTTCTTTTTCTATGATATGAACTATTTCTATTGTCAATTTATGTAATTAAATAATAATTAAAAAAAAAATTAAAGAAAATCTTTGCATTCCAAAAATTATTCAAAACAAGGATAGAAGAATATTTATTGAAAATATTTCATATTTTCTTGTTTAATCATCAATCATATCATTTATTCCATTCGATTATTTCAATCAAATTCGACTACCGTATTAGCAATTTTGTTTGTTTGTTTGTTTTTTTTTTTTTTTTAGCCATACAAAATCAACAATTAACAATTTATGCAATAGTATAATTAGTGAATTGATTAAAAATAATTACTGTATAAATAAGAATAAATTGCTATTAAGAAATAATCAATAGATAAATAAATATGAAATATAATTACCGTTGCATTTTGATTAGCATTTCTTGTTGTTCGACAATAAGTGCTCGTGATCGAACTCGTTGTTTCATTGCTTCTAATTCATTACGATATTCATCTGCTCGTTCTTGTTGTTTGATCATATAATTGAAGAATTCTCATTTAAAATATATTCGATCAAACATCACTTATTTAATTTAGCTAATTGTAATAGATAAATTAGATAGATAAGATAATTTATTTTGTTCAATTTTCCTACATATTCTTTTTTAAGTATTATTCCTGATTTATTCGTTTTTTTTTTCCTTTATTTTCGCCAGAATTGACACTGATCAACTGTCAAGAATTATTTAAATAACTGATTATCATTTATCTATTATTAATGATGCAACTTGATATGAAACAATTTAACATATCAATAATCCTACTGTTAAGTTTCCTAAATATTTATTCGTTATAATCCATTTTTTTTTATTAATTTAAATTTGCTCAATTTATCGTCTTTAGATTAATATACTTTTTAAAATTGATAAAAGAAATAATATCAATTTGATATGTTTAAATAATAGAACAAAAAGAAATGCATAAATGCATATATATATATATTGTCCAATTAAAAATAGTTATGTTTTAATATGTTTTAATGAAAACAAAAAATAAATTTCATAAAGTTTTTTTTGCTTCATTGATAACAATTCTCTCATCAATGTTATCATATTGATAATAAATTCTTTTAATTTTATATATTTCATCCTTCTTTTTTTTGTTCAGTCTTATTTAATAATAAGGAGGAAAAAAAAATAAAAAGTGAAAAAAGTTATGATTACTTTTTCTCCTTTAATCTACGTTGAATATCACATATTGTTGTTATTTCGGTTGATAATTTTTGTTTTAATTTTATGCGTGCCAATTCACCACGTTTTCGCATTAATTCCCAAAATTTCTTTGAACAATTTCGTTCAATTTCCATTTTTTCAGCACGAATTCTTTAAATAAACAAAATTTTTAGCAATAAATATTTTAATTCCATTATTTATTATTATTATTATTATTATTTATTTAGTTATTATTGTCATGCATTATCATTGTCATTATCATTCCTTATTTATATTATTATTACGGTTAATAGTTATCATTATCATTTATTTATTTTGTAAAATTTTTATCATTCATCATTACCATTATTATCATTAATTTTTATCATTATCACTATTGTTTATTGCTAACTTGGAAAATTGATTCAATTGTACTATTTCCAAAAAATATAAAATTAACCATTTTTACTACAGTTTATCCTTAAATAAATCTTTTATGAAATTGACTTCAAAAAAAAATTAAGGGAAAATAGAAAATACGACAGAGGTATTATTATAATGTCGCATAAAGGTATTATTATACACGTTATAGAATTGAATAATCCTACACCATATATGTAAACATCAATATAAATATAGTTACTAATGTGCTTGTATAATAAAATTAAATGATTACGCCTTATACATATAAATATTAGCATACATAGGTCACCTGAAATGAGTTAAATAATTGTATGTCATACATTGCTAACATTCTTGTATAATCAAATTAAATAATTATACATCATGCTTAGGCTAGATATTTGCGATGATTATACGTCACGTAAATATTAGCATACTATTAACCTTACTTATATGCTTATATAACAGCATTAAATGAATATATGTCATACACGTATACGTCACTTATCTGTCTATTAATATTTATAAAAATATTTCATAATTTCTATGAAAAATTTTTCGGAATTTTTTCAAAACTTTTGCTCGTATTTTTCGTAAATATAATGATTAACCGATTAGCTTCATTACGTAACAATGATGCAGTATTGAGACGTATTCCAGGTCCATTATATTCTCGTAAATTACCCATCGAATAACTACGACGATGTATTCTCGGCAATGCATTCTCATGATTACACTAAAAATTTCAACTTTTCTCTAACTTTGTGATAAAATTTTTTTTGTTAATTTCACATGTAGATAGGATATTCCAATAATTTTTATTTGAAGAAATTAAAAGTAAAATTATTTTTAATTTAAAATATTTAGTTGCAATTTATTTTGTACGATAAACGAATGATCGATAATATTGTCATGTCATTCAAATGGATGGTAATCAAAATTATATATGATTTATCATCCATCATTTAAGCCGATGAATCAATTATTTACATCGATATGGATTTATCATTTAAGTTGATAAATCATTTCAAAATGTGAAAATAAGTAGTGAAAAGCAAACTTTATGATGTACTCTTTCATCGGTTTGAAAACAAAATGGTGTGACAATTGTTATCGGACGATTTGCTGATGCTTTTTCTAATTTATTCAATAATTGTTCATGTAATTTTTTAAAATTTGGTACCTAAAATTTTAAAAAATTTTAGATATCAAATTAAATGCAATATTTTTTTCTTTTCAATTGCATTATTATATCAATTTTTTCTTTGTTTCTTATTTTTTCGATATGAAAATTGTAAAAAAAAGCAAAAAAAATTGTCATATTGTTAATAGTTATTATGATAATAATAAAATTAATTTTACCTAAGATGATTATTAATAAGATGTAGCAAAAGAATAACGAAAAATAATTAATCAGAAATTATTTAAGAAATTTAAGTTTTCTCTGAATGATTAATTTTCGTTGTTGAATTGATTATCAAAAATTGTTTCATAAGAAGTGATAAATATAAATAAAAAGTAATTTTGTCTATTTTTAGACTTTTACTATCTTATCATATCATTCTCAACAATCTAATTTTCTGTAATTAATTAATTTTACATGAAATGAATGATATAAATTACTTAAGTACAATTAAAGTATGATATCAATTTTATGATTTCAAAAAAGCATAAATTGAAATTATTAATTTTTCAATTTATATAATTTCGTTCAATACTTTTTATTAATGGCAATTTTCAAAAATGAAAAAATCGTTCACTTTTTTTAAAAAATCACAATAATTATTACAAAATTTGCTCTAATTTTTTTGAATTATTAATAATTTATTTTTTATTAATTAGCTATTAAAAATAAATATACCGTTCGTGAATAACAAATATTACGCTTTGGTTCCTGATCGGTGCAATATTTTCCATGTCGAAGATGATGCTGTACTTTTGATCGGATTGTATGTTTCTATAATTCTATGAAATTTAATCATCCATTTCAAATTCTTTATTAATTGAAATAATTCGACAAAATTATATTGACAGATTAAAATTTATATTGTACGCTATTTTATCTCTAATTTTTGATTATAATTATAATTGTTCATATAGATATATAACATTGTAATATTCATGAATTCACACGCATATGGTTAATATTGCTCTACATTATGCTTAATATTAAATATGATAAATTAATTATTAAAGATCGGAAAGATTTACCATTTCCTTTCCATATTCGTCGTCATTCGTCTTTCTTTCTTTTATTCCAATATTAATTTATTAATTTCTTATGATTATTTATTTATCTTTTATAATTTATTGAGTATGACAAAAGTTTGAAATAGATTTCGAATTTTTCCGTTTCATTCAAAATATTTCGATGGAAGAATTTGATAAATTCAAGCGTTTTAATGAATTAGTAATCATTAAAAATTCAATTATAATAATAGATTGGAAGAAAAAAATTTTTAACTAAATACCAAATATAAATATGGATGTAATTTTATAAATTTTGTTTTTTATATATCATTGCACTTTTCAAATATTTATTTAATTTAAATATAATGCATTTTATTATTTTTATTATTTTTTCAGTTTCAGTTTCTTTTTTCTTATACTGTAATTAATATTGTATTGATTATTACTTTTATTACGAATAGTTATCGCATATTCTTTATCGTACTGTAGTAATAAAATTATTAAACATATTGATGATATTTGTAATCGGTTTAAATGTTTTTTCAGTTCTTTTTTATCGCTTTTTGATTTTATTCATAAAACTACTTCATAGTTATAGTTTAAAAAGAAAAATTTGGAATTATGATAAGAATTTGAATTAATGATAAAAGTGTTGATAAAAATTGATACTTCAAGTCCTGGTGGTGCTCGACTTGTTCGAATCAATTCAGCTGCTCTTTCTATCTTTCGGCGTGCCCTTTACATTCTTGAATTTCATTTTTGTATGGCGATACATAAACACTAAGTGGAACAGCTTTTGCTTTGAAAACTTCACGTTTCTTCCAATCCGATGCATCAGCACTGATACATCGTCGTAGATGAAAGCTTCCCGATTCAAACTTTGCAACCGTTCGTGGAAAGCGTACTTTTTCCAGCATCTCTGCAGCTTTTGATGCCGCATTTGACGTGCCTAACTTAGTAGAATCTTTTTAGTTTCAAATGTATAATGTGTCAATATAATAATATTTTTAGGTCAAAATTACAGTAAAGTTAATAAGATAAAGATCCTTTGTTACTTACACCAAAATCATGCTTACAAATTAATTATCAGAATTTTTTTTCATTTAAGTATTCTGCTATAGTAATAATAAAAAACAAAAAAATTTGAGAAAAGAATACCTGTTCTTCTTTTTCACATAACTGTTGATAACGTGGTTCATATGTAGATCGTGGTACTTCTCGTGCTTTATTCCTGTAATGTGTATAAGCATGTTTAGCCTAGTAATTTCATTGATTTCTTATGTTTTGATTAATTCGACGACTAATCTTTTGATTATAATATATTGATTGATACTATAATACAGTATTATTGCATATGATTTATTATGAAATCTTTTAAAATGCGTAAGAATTTTTTTATTTACCGAAGAAATGTTATTCGTTCCTTTTCTTCCATTTCTTCAATTTTTTTCTTCTCCATTAATTCATTCATAAATCGCCATGAATAAGTTGCTCGAATTGTTTTTGTATTTCTTAATATGAAAATTAAGCAACGATAAGCTTTTTTTTCCATTCTTTTTCCTCATTTTATTTAGAATCCTTTTTAGAATCCTTTTGAAAAATATTCAATAAAAATTTCTCTTAAATGAATATATTAAAAAGAATTTAAAATAGATTCTTAAATTTGCTATTTCTCATGCATTTACAAAATAAATGAGCAAATAAATTTATTAGAAAGCACAAGAAAAAGTTCTTAAAAAATAAATAATTACGTTAAGTGAGATTTTCAATACTACTTGTAATTTGTGGCGACCATTCGTTAGCATAATTAAATTGCTGTTCTTCATACCATTTATGATTTTCTTGAGTTTGCACCAATGATTGCACTGAACGTGACAGTTTCCGTTTATTATCAGCAATCCAAGTATCCTTTCCGTCATCTGCGTGAACCGAATTAGATGAATTTGATATAACTATAATTTTATAACTAAATATCGTGGCAAATGATAATAGCATAATACGTAATTATAGAAATAATATAAGCGCAAATACAAATAGATTCAGTTTCACATACAAAAATGAATCGAAATATGAAAATAAATTGTACATGAATTAAATAGAAGCTTATTATAACACGAGTATTACGGTACTGCGGCTTATTATAATCTGAATATTACAGTAAATAAAAATAATTTATGTATTTATATAAATATACCACAATAAAACATAATATAATATAAAATCATATAATAAATATAATATGAAAATTAATACGTACATAGATAATATAATAATATAATGAATGATACCATCATATAATCTATAAATATATTTTTAATATAAACATTTACAAAAGTATACTGCTTATATTATCTGTAGTATACTGTTACACTTGTGTTCATAATTGCAATATATTTATATAAATATATCATAATATATAATTGCAAATATTAATAATAAACTTTATTATATATAGCAATTTGAAATAATAAATGTTATTGTATACAATATAAATACGAATGGTAATTATAAATACAAATATGATGGTGTACTGTAGATGGTGTAATATGAGAATATCATATTGGAGTATACAGTAATAATAATAATAATAATAATAATAACAAGTGCGAATGCAAAATAAAATATAACGTGATAAGAATAATATACTACAAATAATAAATACTATTGTATATATGGCATAAAATACCAACATAAAAGTATACTATAAATGGTATACTGTAAATGACGTAATAATGTGACGAATAATATCATAATAGAATATATATGTAATAATAATGGATTATTAATATGATATAAAAGACACAATAATATATAAACGCATTTAAAAAAATGTATAAATGTAAATATAAGGAAACATAAATACAAAATAATATACAGTATGGAATATAATAATATAAAATGTATATAATCAATTATAACAGTACAGCAATAAATGATAAGATAAATATAATAAAATATAAAATATGATAATCGATATGCTATAAATTCTTTTGCAATTTATTTTAAGTTACGAAAGTTGAAGAAATTTCTTCTTTACATCTTAAAATTATTATTATTTCTATTTATTTATTATGCATTAGAATATAGAATTCAAGAAAGATAATTCAAAATAAATAAATAATTGAAATCTTTTTTTTTAAACAATCATTTTAAAATCCACGAAGATATTATCATTTATTTTTAACTAATTTTTTTAATATTGATTTAAAATTTTACTTTATATTTTCTGGAAAATTTTTTAAAAATTATTACTAAAAGTTCATTGAAATTGAAAACTTGAATTTATTATTGTTTTTCTTTATCATTAATTTGCAGAAGAAATATTGATTAATTTCAAATATTTTTATGAAAATTTCAAGAATATTTAATAAGTATAAAATTTTACCACAACATTGTTGATCAATTATATCAGTATGACTAATTTTTAATGATGAAGTAGATTTGGATGATGTTGATAAATCATACACTTCATCAATTACCGCAAATGTTTTCTTATGCTTTTGTCGTACACTCATCAAATACATCATAAAATTTGGATCTTGTAAACGATTCTTATCCTGAAATTTAAAAAATAAAAAGAAAAAATTTATAATTCTTTTTAATTTTATAATTTATGTTTGTTTTATCGATTGTTATTGTTAGCAAAAAAATCAATAATTTGTTGATTATTTTATTTTGTTGTTAGATCTAATAATTTTGATTGAATTAAATAAATATTTGCTTTTTGATTGAATTTTTAATTAACGAAGAAATCAAATATGATCAGAAGATGATATGTAAGCTCAATAAAAATCACTAACCTGTAAAACGGTATGCAAAAATTGATCAGTAACATCTAAAGCTCGTTCCATTTCTTCTATCATTGCTTTTTTTTTTTTTAAATTAATATCAAATTAAAATTTCGAATTAATCTAAAAAAGCGAAAAGGAAATATTAAAAGATAACTAATCAAGCGTAGCATACGTAAAAATGTATTTTTCAAAATAATCAAAATTTACTCATTTTCATTATTTTGAAATGGATGAAAGGAATATAAGAATTGAATTGCAGTAGCTCCTGGTTTTCTAAAATTATAATTTTATAGCTATCATTTCATAGTTATCACCAATATATCATATAGACTAAAATTAAAGATTTTATAAGAATTATTTGTTATATTGGCTAAAAGTTTTTTTGTTTGAGCAACTATTTTTTTTGCTAGTAATATTAAAATAATTTGTAGAAGTTTTCTGCAATTCAGGTCATCTAAATGAAATTGAAAAAATTATTATTCATAAGAAATGAAGGAAATAGGCTATATTAAGATATGAAATATTTTAAGAATACTTATCCTGCATACTTGTATTAATTGGCTGAAGTAAATAAAACATATAATGTGATATAAAGTGGGAATATCATTTTGCTAATGTGTCAAAGTAATCAATTATCAAAATTAATATCTATTATTGATCAGATTGAATAATCGATGCTAAAATTTGTACGCATATATTATTATTGATTAAATTGGATAATTAGCATTAAAATCAACATCATGCAGATCACGCAATCAACGTCATGCAGAAATATTATTAACCAGATTGATTAATTTGACGCCAGAAATTTCACGTATATACTACTGATTAGGCTAGTTAATTAGCATTGAAATTTATAAATAAATTTTTTTAATCAGATTGAATAATTAATGTCGAAATTAATATTACAGAGAAACAGTACTGAGCAGATAAGGTAGGTAATTAATGCCAAAAATTTCACGCAACAAACATTTTATGATGATGTTGGATAAAATTACATGAACGTCTTATATTGTGTATATAAGTCTAAAACTTTGAACTAAATTGAAATATAATAGGGAAATGAAAGGCGGTTGCTAATCGAATCTTAAATTATTTATAACTGGTTACCCTGGTTACCATACCTATCAAAATTTGCAATGTATATATATATATATATTATCCGATAATGATATTTATTGCCTTTTTTTCTATAATTCATTTTTCTTTCAAACAACAAAAAAAAATGAATGAAAAATGAATTATTATATGTCATTGTTAAATGCAAGAATTATCGTAATTTTTAAATATACACATAAGAATAGCCATTTTATTGAAAATTAAAAATGATCTATTGTTCATAGAATAAATTTAAGCATTTTTTTTAAATTTTATTTTCTACTAAACTTACATGAATATACGTACAAGATATATTAGCTGATGACAAAATTAATAATTACCGTACCTAAACTAATAAATTGTGTTTTTTTTTGAAAGAATATGGTAACGATCGTACCATGGCTGCTTGGAATAAATCTTTTATTGTCTAGTGTAACATATTCACGATTAATATAGATATTTTTGAAAAAACAAAATTTGTTAAATTAAAAATAATTTAAAATATTTTAAGAATTAATTATACAAATAATATTGTAAATACAAGTAATTTGAATAATTTTATTTTCAAATTTTTCTTATCGATTTCGTATAAAATTAATATTTGCTTTAATTATTTGCTTCGTTCTCATTTTTAAGTATAATAATTTTAAATCTAAATTGTTTGAAAAACCTATTACGTTATCTTTATTTAAAATATATACATATATGTATATGTCAATATTAAGCGCAGATATGTGAATATATTTGATTACTTTGATATATTTATCATATATTAAATATTGATTTATATGTATTAAATATTGATTAATTTAATTACTATGTATTTTAGATATATAATTCTAAAATCAAAGCTTCAATTCCTTATGCAATCAATGTTTTATTCAAATGTTTGCTTCGTAGTATCTATAAGTAAACAATAATTTTGAGATTTGAATTTTTGAAAGTACTAAATTTTGCTTTTATTTGAAATATTCATATATATATATATATATATTTATCAATAATATATATATATTTTATATTAAAGATATATGAATAAATTGAATCATTTAATGTATTTAACATAATTTATCACATATTCACTATAACGTTGACATCAAAATGCATAAATTACTGATAGCTTATTTGATATTAATACATGCATGAATTTATCATTTATCAATATAATTTATTTTACATTAATACAGGAAATGAAAATACAATTCATTTTGATAATTATCGTGTTAAATATACTTTTTTAAATGATTTTTTTCCATAAAATGAAAATAACTTATTACGAGAATTTTGAAATTAATTATAAATAATCAATTTAATATAGTTATTAATATCAATTAATGACAATAACATTTAATGAATTAACAGAATTTTCGTATTTTTATATTTTTTTTTATCTAAATATTTTTCTATTTATATATTAAAATTTATATTTCTTCTATATCATATTTCCTTCTTGTTCTTTTATTATAATTAATATTTGTTCTTTTTTTTGAATTATTGAAAGAATATCAAAATAATCATAATGATATAGTGATAATCAAATTATGCAAAAATTTACTATTATATTTATTAATACTTAGCTAATAATAGTGATAATATTTATGCAATAAAATAAATATAATTGATTATAATAAATTTTAAAACCAATTTATCAATAATCAATTTAATTATTTAAAATAAACTATTAAGCATGAAATGCTCAATATTCTATTAAAAAATGTCCAATTAATTAATTTATAAATGCTAGAAATATTAATTTTAATAACAATTAAAATCGTAAATTAACTTCATTAATTTCTCGAACTATGAATTGTCCTTGAAGATATTTTAATTCCCTTATCAATCAGACGATATTTTAATTCATTTGGAAATCAATCAATCATTTCTACTATTTTCCCTTCTCTATTCTTCAAAACTTTTCATATTTGTTAATCGTACAATTTTAAATTTTGTAGTATCTTTTCCGTTTAATTCCTTCCTCTTTCAATTTGATACAGTTTTTCATCTTTCTATTTCATCTATTGAAATACTTCAAACATCTTTTATCAAATTTTCAAATGAATCATTTTCAATTCATTTGTATTAACCATGAAATCGTATAGTTACAGAATATCAGTTGATATATTTCATGAACTATTTCTATCTATCGTAAATGTTAAATTATATGGAAACTTTCATTATCACCATCATCATCATCATCATCATCATCATCATTATCACTGTCATCTTTTATTGTCATTGCCATCATTCGTAGCATTAATCAGTTATCATTGAATTGTTATTAGAATTGCAATGTGTTAATTATCATCGAGAAAATGGATATTCTAAAATTACGTTCTGATAATCTCAAACTCTCACTATTCTTTTAACTTCTTTGTCCATCATTTATTCTCATTTTCCTTTTATCTCTTGTCATCTTCTAAATAACTGATTCTGCCCTTTATCTCTTCTCACCATCAATCCACAATTAGGTCTTTTCGTGATAATTTCATTTGCCAATCATCATTCTATAATTTCCAACTTAATTAATATTGCTGTTGAATCCATTCATCAATCCTTATTTCTCCAAACAATTCTTTCTTCCTGATTTATTTTATTTTTAATACTTTAATAGTTTTATCAATTCTGATTGATTCTAAATCATCAAATGATTATCTAAATAATCGTTTGAATTTTTCATTAAATTATTAAACATTAAGACTTATTAGCTCTGAATAATATTTTTATCAATTTTAAAGTCGCAAATACTTATAATGCAATGGTAATATCATTATATTGAAATTTGATAATAAAAAAATTAGTATTACTGATCGATAAGTAATAACGTGATTTCAAATTTGATAAAAATTTAAAAATCATAAAAATAGCATTTAATAGATCATTTAAAAAAAACAAATAAAAAAATCAAAATTACTTTTTTCTTTTTTAATATAACCATTAAATTTGCGTGATAAAATTTTATGATAAATGAAATTGCATGAATGTTTGCAAATTTTATTGATAATGTATTTTTTTATCTTTGCAATATAATTGATTATCGTTCTATTCATATCAATAAATTTTATCATAAGACTTTTTGAAAATTTTTCCATTTAATTCATATCCCAATTTCTTGACTGAAATATCAGTCAATTATAAATGTGTTTAATTTCATGTTTGATTTCAAAAATAAAATATAATGTCTTTAAAATCTTATCTTTGTTATCAATTATTATATTTGAATCAATTCATAACGATGAAAGTTTTCAAATAATATTTAACATTTAATGTTGAAAGTTTTCAAATAATATTTAATATTTAACGCATAATATTTAATGTTTATTTAAAATATTTAAAACTTCATATAGGCATTATAAAATGATTCAAACTTCATATATTCATATTGTAAAATTATATGACAAAATAATTTCGATTTTATTTTAGGATATTTCAAATTTCATATAGGAAATTACAAAGTATTCAGAATTATATATAAACATACTATGAAACCATATGATAAAATTACCTAAACCTTTTCTTCAAATATTAGAATTCCATTTATATATATATCATAAAACATAAAATATTTAAATTTTCATATATACAAATATATATATATATATGCTATAAAATTGTATGACAAAATCGTTTAGAACTTATTTTAAAATATTTAAAATTCCATATGCGTATATTATAAAATTAAATTACTTGGATGTTATTTTAGGATATTTTAAATTCTATTTATGTTTATTATAAAATTATATAAATTTTAATTATTATTACTATTTCTGCTTAGTTGTTGAAATATTGCTATTGCATGATTAAATTAATAAGCATAAATTTGTTGAACAATTAAAATTCAATTTTATCATTTAAATGATAAAAATGTGTTGCCTAAAAAATTTATTCATTTTTTTTCTTTGTTCCTTTTTCAATTTTTACAATCATTTCTTTCGTCTTTTTTTTTTTTCATTTTTCTTCCGGTCTTAACTAAATTTTCTTTTACAATGATTTCAAAGAAAAAAAAAGAAGGAATTAATGATAATAGTTAGTTAAGTTAACAGTACTTTTCTTTGGATTGTTTTTTTTTGCGTTTTCTGTTTGAAATAAAAATGCAACAAAAAGATAAGAAAAAAAGTAAATGCAAATGATAATTGGTTTTTCAATAAGAAAAAAAACAAAAATTTAAGTAAGAAACAATCAATTTCCTTTTTTTTTTCGCTTTCATTTTAACTAATTTAAAAAAATTTAGAAAATGAATTATTTTTGTTTTATTATCAAACAAAAATGAATTGTGGAAAAAAAGCAGTACGGAAGAAGGAGGAAAAACAGGAGAGGAAGAGAGAAAAAAATGAAAATTAAATTTTAGCTATTTGTTGCAATGATTTTGAATTTTTTTTCGTACAAAATATATAATCCAATTTTTATTTTTATTATAAATGTATTTTTATCCACTTGCATATTTAGTTGGTATGAAATTATTTTCATATTTAATCAAATAAATGTAATATTTTCATTTAAAAATAAATAATTAATTAATTTTTAGATTTTCTTTTTCTTTGTCCAAAAAATTATATGAAAAAATGATGAAATATATGTTTTTCTATTGGTAAAAACTTTTTCTTTTTCAATTTTTAATTTGTGGAAAGGAAAAAATCATTGACAATCTTTTTAAGTTTTTAATTTAAAAAAGAAGTAATTAATTTAAATAATACATTACACTTCTTTTATATCACATTCTTCTCTATATTATTTATAATTTTTATATTTATATTTAATTGGAATGAAATAAATTCAAAATTTTGTTTTTATCTGAGATAATAGAAAAAATGATTTTCATAGAAGTATTTTCTTTCTTTTTCACTTTTTATTTCAAATAAATTATCTAATTTTTGATTATTTGATATTGATTATTGATAATTTATTCATTTACATATTTAATTGGAATGAAATAATTTTAGGCTATTTTTTTCTCGTCTAAAAATAATATGATTTTAGGCTATTTTTTTCTCGTCTAAAAATAATATGACAAAATGATGTAATATCGTTTTTTTTTATTGGTGAAAACATTTTTATTTGTTTTTAATCAGTGGATAAAAATGTCGCCGACAATTTCAATATTTTTAGAAAAATATTTTTATGAAAAATATTAAATGAAAATGTTATCATTTATCGATTATTAGAAGTGCTGCATACATTAATTGCATTTGAAAATGATTATCGAAATAATCATTTGAAATCATGCAATTTTGATTATTTTAAATAAAAATTTTAATATAATTTATTATTTGTTAAAATGAATAATTATTGATTAAATCATTTTAATAATTTATGGGCACTTTTGATTTCATTTTATATTTGTATTTAAGTTCTATATCTGTGAGTAAAATATTTGTACCTAAATTTTATATCCTATTTTAAGTATTATATATATATTTAAGTTTGATATTTATGGATACGATATTGTTTGAAAACTCAATAAAGTTTTCGTCAAATGTTGTTTTAAACCAGATATTTTGGCATTTTGCGGGAATTGATTTTTTAATTTAAATAGGCGTTAATATTTCCTAATCTTTTGTTATTATTATTAAATTATTATTAATTGCAATTAATATTAGTTCTTTACTTTTATTATACTATGTAAAAGTTGTCAAACAGCTTTTTGACTATAATAAATTTAATAATTTCATATTTCATCAATTAAATTAATTAACAAATGTTGCGATTTGTTGTGCATTTTTTCGAAAACTCCTTCCTAATTTCAACTTTTTTTCCTAATTTCTTCCTAATTTCAACTTTTTTTTTGTAAAATTATTTCAGTAATTTATTATTATTTATTAAATTATATTAAAAATTTTTGGATTAATTGATGGCATTTTACTATACATATTTTATATATAATATTATGTATTATTAATTACTATTATCATTACCAATATATTTTATTTCCAATGATATGATAAATTTTTTCTTTAATGATCATGAGCTTATTATGATTGTAAATTTTGAAAATTAAAAAAAATTTTTTCATATTTATTGAATATGGTTTAATTCTGCATTAATGATAAGTGATATATTGATAGATTAGGATCTGGATTAATTATAAATGAAATTGACAAAATTTAGGATCACGTATAAATCTAAGTTGACGAAGTTTGAATGAATCGAAATTTAGAAATTAATTTATACCAAATCTAGTTTGATTGAATGTCAATTAATTAGATTGAAAATTTACGCCCAATATCTTGGCCTAATTGATAGGATTTTAATTAATTGGAAATGAGGAGAAATCAATTGGAATTGAAAGATCAAATTATCCGTGACCTAATCCAATTTTCCATATGATTATTGTTTTAAATCAACGAAAATATTAATTTTTTTTGTATAAAAAGAAATGAAAAATAAAATACAAATTAAAATGTTAATTAATATTTAATAAAAATTCTTAAATCTTAGCATAAAATAAAATAATAATTGAATGTAAAGTGAAATAAATTTAAAAATCTTTATTTATCTTATTATAATTTATCTTATCAAATTTTCTTCTTATTATAATTTAATTAGACAAATTGGAATAAAATTTGAATTTCAATTATTTATTGAATAAAAGTATTAAGACGAGTAATATGAATATTCTTAATGCTATAATAAGAATAACGACAAATAATAATAGCAATAACAATATTCATGCTCATTAAATTCATACTGATTAAATCATTGTTATTATTTAAATTAGTAAATCATTTTTGATTAACATTACATATTCTTTCATTCTCTGAAATGAAATATTCTTTAAATTATTTCCTTTCATTTTATATATTTTTCATCCATATATTGCAAAGCAATATTACAATTAAATTGTCTTAAGTTTTCATCTTATCATTATCACCAATATTTGTCATTTAGGAACTTATCACTCATTTCATATTAAATAAGAAACAAGATATGTTGATTAGCAAATAACTAGATATCATCTTTTTATAACCATTATATGATATTCCAATTTTATGGTCGCTTATTTTTATGTTCCAATTTTAATCCTTTCGCAGATAAAAATCGTCGGTATTATTATCTAACAACACATATCACTTCTTTGTAATTAGTTAAAATCCTAATTTTAAAATTCGTTCTTTCTTATATCTCAATTTTAGTCCTTCTTATACAGTAATATTTATGTTATGCAAATGTTTTCTTTATCATTATTATTATGTTATGCAAATGTTTTCTTTATCATCATTATTATTGCCATAATAATGATAATAATAATAATAATTATTATTATTATTATTATAATTATAATTATTATTATTATTATCTGATAACAAATAATATATTTTGTTATGATCGTCTAAAATTTCAATTTTAAAATTAGAATTCTTTCATCTTTTCCTCCATTTTATTCGTTATTACTGTAAACGATTGTTCTTTGTACTATGCAAATTTTTACCATTCATTATCATTCATCATTTTTTTCTATTAATTTTTAAGTTAATAGCGAAAAATTAGAAGATACTAATTTTTATAATTTAACGAAAATTCAACGCATTTAATGTATATGTGATGTATATAAGATATATTATTACAAAAATAAATTTTATTTTTAAATTTTCAAATTTGAATTTTTAATTTAAAATTTTTCTAAATAATAGCAAATAATCGGAATGTAAAAATTTTCGATTTACAAAAATTAATTTTCGCTATTTATAGAAATTGGTACATTTATGTAAAATCAAATTTTACATCAATTTTTAAATGTAAGAATTGAACAGTTATTGTACGTTTTATTTGTCTTATTAACATAATTAAATAATTAATTTAATATTGCATAAATTGACATATAAAAATATATTTTCGATTTTATTTCTGACAAGATTATTTGATTATTTTTTCTTTTAATGCAATTCTTATCAAAGATTATCATTGCGGTAAAAAGTGATAATGTATTAATTAAAAATTAGAAATTTAATCAGAAATTGATAGCAATAAAATAATTTAGCAATAATTCTGTTAAATTAAAAAAATTTTTACGGAGCATGAAATCAAAGAAAAAAAATTTTATTTTACCCTAAGGCAATTATATAAACCATGTACACTTTTTTCTTCTCTTCCTTCCTTCCCTGTCTCTCTCTCTCTCTCTCTTCTTTCTTTTTTCTTTTGAAATTAAATTTCAAAAGAAAAGGAAAAATCATCAATTAATGATCAATCAATTTGATCAATAACTAACTGATAGTATTTACTACAACATATATATATATATATATATATATAAACATTGCTAATGTAATATTTAGCTAATGATTTTTCAATTTTTTTCAATTGCTAATTTTTGCAGATACAACTTTTTTTTAAAAAAAATGGAACGAAAATTTTTTTCTTTTGGTACAATTTCTTCTTATCTTTTTTTTGTTTCATTTTACAATTCAATCAATTGTTTGGATGAAACTTAAATTTCATTCTTTCTTCAAATTAATTTTAATACAAATTCACATAAATTATTAATCGAATTTTGTTCCCTTTTTTTGAAACTTGTTATCGATATTTAATTCATCCAATAAATTGAAATTTTAATTTATCTTTTCTCTTTTAAATAAACGTAAAAAAGCAAAGATAAATTTGAGAGAGAGAAGGAGAGAGACAGAGAGAGAGGGAAAAACGAAATTCGTCATAGTAACATTTTGTTGAAGAAATTGTTAAAATATTTCTTGAGATGTGAATGAAAAAAAAAAAATTATTCGAATAAATTAATATATCATGATCATCCCATTCATATTTTAGTATGCATCATTGATTTAAATTGAATGGATTAAAAATTCAAAAAAGAAAAAACGAAAAAAACGATGAATTAATAAAATGAACGAAAGATGGGAAAATTTTTCCTTTTTTTGCATTATTTAAAAATATTTGTTAAAATTTTATTTCACATAGGAAGAGCGAAAATTTTAATTCAATTAATTAATTTTTAAATATTTTCGAATAGATTTTTTTCTTATTAAATGATAAATGATAACGATTAATTCACACTCTCGACAATGTGAAAACTTTAACAGTGATTTAATTTTGCCATTTCAAAATTGCAATTTATGAAATGTTAATTGTCCATGAAATATTTGATTGAATTTAATTAATAGACATTTTATTAAATTCTAAAGTTTAATTTATTTATTTTCCGAAAATACGACAGTTGTAATAATAATTTCAATTTTGTTATTTAAAAAAATTATATTTCTGAATGTTAATCTCTTGGGGAAATTTAAGAATTCCACAAGAGCATTGTCGAAACTATTTGGAAGATTTATGAAAAATTTTTAATGTGAATAAAAAATATTATTATTATTAAGTCTCTCGGGAGAAGAGAGTGCAAAAGTCTTTTCTTTTGAATAACTTTTTTTTCTAAGAATATGTAAAATTTTATTTCATATAATTTAAAACATAAAATAAACAAATTATTTCTTGTTAGATAAGAAACAATTCGGATTGACGACCTTTCAGTAGACTGAAATTCGTGTTAATGACCTTTTGTTATGATATGTAAATATTAATTATTATTGTCAAATATTTGTATAAAATTATTTCGACCTGCATTAATCGCAATTAATCAACAGATAGTTTAAAATAATAATGAAAATTAATTATTAATTATATGAATAATCTTTATTAAATAGTAATTTGATTTTATCTTCCGTTTTAATTAGATGATTAATTAGTTCGAAATAATAATATCAATTTCAATTTATATATTATCTTTTGGATCAATAATTTAATTGAATAATAAGTTATTTTCAAATATCAATCTCAATTTCAAACTATACCAATCTTTAGCAATTAAATAATTTAATTGAATGACTAATTCAATTCAAATATAAGTTATATATATATATATATATATATACACAAAAGAAAGGATAGTTCTGCTTATGAAGGAAAAAAAAGGAATTATATTTTCAAATATCTTTGCTCTTTCTTAATTTTACAACAATTAAAAGAATTTCCTCAATCCTATTTCATAGTATATTTCATAAAAATAAATGATGCATTGATTCATTTTTTCTGCCCAATAATCAGCTATTTATTCATGCATGAAAAACATTGATTAATATTAGTTATATTTGAAATTGAAACGAAAAATAAAAAAAAAAAAGAAGTGGAAAAATTTTTTGAACGAATAAATTTGAAAGAAAAGAAAATGAGGAAAAAAAGATGATAAAGATGAATGAGAGATAATTCTTAATCTATTTTGTTACGATATAATTTTTATTTTATTTTATTTTTTTCTTCTCTTCAAGAAATAATTCGATATGTTTCATCTCATTTCATTTCATTTCATTTCACTTCTGTTTCTTATTTCTTTCGTTCTTTTGTTTTGCTTTTTTCTTTTTAATTTTTTAATATATAAAATATTCATTTTCGTTTTCTTTTTCATTCATTAAAAAAGGCAACAAAATTGTTAATTAAATTAGACGATAAAATGATATTTTTGCTTATATGTTTGTTTAAAATGAAATGATATTTTTTTTTTTTTGCTAAAAACTTTTTTCGTCATCATTATCATCATCGTCGTTGTCATTGTCGTTTTGTTGTCGCTGTCATTGTCGTTATCATTGTCGTTGTCGTTGTCGTTGTCATTATCGTTGTCGTTGTTGTTAAAAGTCTTATTTCAATATCTCAATCTTTCATGCATCAAATAAATAAATCCATTTCATCCATTTTCTCTCTTTCCTTCCTTGTCTTTTTTTTTGTTATACATCATTTTCGTAATTTGATTTTTTCATTTCTTGCATTCCAAACATTTCTTGTTTACATATAATTAATCATTTTAGAATTTGTTAGCAATATGTGTTAACTTTTTTTTGTTTGTTTATTTATTGTTTTAAGCTTTGGCAAATTTCGAAATTTTATCATTTCTCTTAACATTCAGTTCTTACTGTATTACTGTATTGAAATATATTATCACTAGCATTGTTATTTAGAATGAAAAAAAGGAGAAAAATGATAATAATGATAATTCATATTTTTTTCATGATATTATTATACTTCAATCATATGAGTAAATATGAAGCGCTTCCCATTCATTTCTAAAATATGAAATGGTTGTCTTATCATATCAATAAAAAACGCACAATTAGCTTTTTTTTGTTTATTTGTTAATTACTGCAGCAATAATATCAATTAAATAGAAATATCATTTTTTTTTTTGCTAATACAATGCAAAACTTATCTTATTTTTCGCAAAAAAAGTCGTAAAAATTTGTTTCACTTATCAGTAGAATGAGAAATTTATCTTATCTGTCAGTAAAATGTTAGCTTATTTTGGCCATTATTAAAATGTTAAATTTCATTATATACACTAGTACAGTATGAGCTTAGTCTTATCACATCAATAAAAAGTGAAGCTTATCAAGCTTATCAACAAAATATGAGGCTTATTTTATCATATCAATAAAATGTAATATTTATTCGTACCATATTAATGATTTTTTTATTCTGGAAAATTTTTTTTTTAAATTAAATTTATCATATTTCGTTAGCAATATCAAACGAAAGAAGAGAAGAAGAGATAGAAGAATAGTTTCAACTAATTATCATAAATCATTTTAATTTGCGCAATTTTGATAATATTTTCGATGGTTCGGATCGAAATGGACCCGTTGGATGACGGGAAAATATTCGACATTTGAAATGTGTCTTAGTTGGTGATGCTGCGGTCGGAAAAACATCACTTATTGTTTCATATACCACAAATGGTTATCCGAAACAATATATTCCTACAGCATTTGATAATTATTCTGGTTTGTTTATTTTTTTCTACTTTTTGTTTTTGCTTTTTATTTTTATTAAAACCTTTATAAATTCCATATTTGTTAGAAATGGGAAAGTTGGAAAATAAGATCTTACTATTCGTTCTTTTTAAACCAATTTGGATTATGATTATACGATTATAAGTTACTCATTCGTAAGATTCATATTGTCATCTTTTCAGCTTTCAATTTTTTTTTTTTTCACTTTAAAAACGTAAAAGAATTGAGGAAGAGTATAATACGATTTCAAATTGATCAAATAGTAAAATTGACTTGAACATATTTTTTACAAATTAATTTTAAAATAAATATTTGCTTTTCATTCTTGATAATTGCTTATTTTATCCAGAAGTTTTAAATTCAATTTTTAAATTCATTTTTGTGATTAAAGAGGAACCATCAATTTTTCGTTATATATATGTATAATTAGCTTTATATTGAATTTTATAATTTAATTATTTATATATGCGCATATAATTATTAATTTGTAATTTAATATGAAATTAAATTTCAAATCGATTTTTTCGGAATCCAATATTAAGTAAAGTTTCCAAAGTTTTTCAAAATTCAGTGAAAGATTTTTGAATTTTTGCTTTAATATAATAATGCAAAGAGAAAATATATATTACAATGCAAAAAAAATATTTCAAAAATCCTTAAAAATTATTTTTAAAAAAATTTTACCCATGATTCATTATTTACAGTGTTGGTGAGGGTTGATAATCAACCGATACGTCTGCAACTTTGTGATACTGCTGGAAAGGTTTGATCTTTTTCTTCACTTATTTTTATTTTAATTTATATAAAAATGTAATATTAAAATTAACAAAATAATAATAAGGAGAAATATACCATCTCCTATTTAGCTTATTGTGTGTTACCGTAACAAAGTTAAATGCCGTCATTTACCGTATTTCATGTTGAGTACTATAATTTTAACTATATTTCATATATCGTTTTCATTCCGTACATTATTTTCTTGTTTCGTGTATTGGATATATCGCTTGTACTAATTTTTTTATCATATACACTACAGTTAAATAATTCCATGGAACATATAATAAATGAGTTCAGTCTATCATAAAGTTTTAATCAAAAATTTTGCATTAATGAAATCAATTGAATCAATTTAAAAATTGCTTCTCATTATTGCTATTAATGTATCAATTATGTTAAAATAGAATTAAATACCCTATCTCTATCAATTATGCTAAAATAGAATTAAATACCCTATCTCTATCAATTATGCTAAAATAAAATTAAATACCCTATCTCTATCAATTATGCTAAAATAGAATTAAATACCCTATCTCTATCAATTATGTCAAAATAGGCTTCTCTATCAGTTATGTTAAAATAGAATTAAGTATTATAGTAAAATGAAAAAACTAAAATTATTATTTATTTGAAAAGATTCAAATTTTCAATTTTTTTCATTCTAAGATAAAAAATAAAATTTTAAATTTTATTAAATTCACAAAATTAATTATTATTTTCTTAAATCATTCAATATTTCTATTCAATTTAATTTATCGTTTACTTCTTCGATAAACAATTTCATATCATTTTCCATCATTCTATTCCTATGAGAAAAGTAACAATCATTGCTTAACTTAATGGTTATGAAATTTTCATATTGACAAGAATTCTATTCCTACAGCTGTTCAAATTCATCCATTGCAATTTACTTATTTATTCATCCGGAGGACAATATATTCTATTCATCCGGTATATAATACCGTCTGTTTGTCCAGTATACAGTACTATTTGTTCTCATCCGGGGTATAATACATTCTGTTCATCTAAGATATAATACCTGTCTATCTATCTGATATACAGTACTACTTGTTTTTCAAGAACAAAGACTAACCTCTTCATCCAATGTGTCTGTTGGGCCTTAATAATGGAATATTTAATTTTTGATCAAATTAAATGATTTATACTTGTTTATCAATAGACTGATGATTATGTATAATATATTATGAAGGTTTCATAATTGAAGTGATTAGTTTTAAATGATAATTTTAATCTTTTAACTGTTTGAAAATCTATGATATTAGAATCTAGAATCTAGAATCTATGATATTTTCTAGAATCTATGATATTTTCTAGAATCTATGAATTATTATAAATGACAAGTTTTTCGGTTATATACCGGATGAGATGATATAATTTGCTTTTATTTACGTGAATGATATAATTTGTTTTTTTTTTCTTCAAATAAGTGACATAAGTGTTGGGAACTATATTAATACGATATATTCTCATTGCTATCAATAATCATATGTTGATTTTAATCTCAGTACATTTCATTTTTATTGTATTTTTACGAGCTAAATTACAATCGTCTTATTATTGTTATTGGTTCTTATCAATAATATTTATCTTTATAATCAATGCATATCTGATAGTACTGTCTATCATTATCACTATTATTATCACCATAGGTATCAAACTATTATTGATTTTTTCAATTTTGATATAGAATTTAAATTTTGATCCTTTAAATTATCATAGAATAATAAAGATATTGATCGATTTTACTAAATATTAATACAGACAATTTCAGGCTAGATTTGATTCACTACGACCGTTTACCTATCCGGATACTGATGTATTCCTGTTATGCTTCAATGTTATGCTACCGAGTACTCTTCGTTCAATTACCGATCATTGGATACCGGAAATTAATAAAACAGTACCTAATGCACCTGGTTAAATTATTTTCAACAAATATATTCATAAAATTTAAAATAAATCTTACAAAATATAGCTTTAAGGCTGAAATAATTAATTACACATAATTGTGAATTTATATACTCTACGAATGTTTTGCATTTTCATTTACAAGCATTTAAATTAAAAAGCTTATATAATTTTTCAAAAAAATATTGAAAAGGTTATTTATAATTTTATTACTTTTCATCGTATTAAAATTATAAATAATAAATAAGGTTCCTAAATTATTTTAACTAAATAATTATTTTAACTATCAAAAAAAAGATTTAAAATTTTATTAAGAAACAAAATTTTAGGAATGAAAAAATTAAGCGAAAATTAAAAATTATTCAATTCAATTAAGTATACCTTAATCATTCCGTAAATGCTTATGAATATAAACAAAGTTTATTATCATTATTATTTTACTTTAGTTTTTGTCTTTTTTTTACAACATTTATTTCTTTTTGATAATTTTATGATAAAAATTTTATCACGAATTTATTAATTTTATCAAACAAATAACTTTCTTTAATGAATTAATCAGATTTACAGTCAAAAATATTGGTTATAATTGAAGATTGATTTATTAAAAATGATAAACAATAATAAAAATTAATTATATCATTTATCAATTTTATCAAATTGATAACTTTATTTTTGCGAAAAACAAAATTTCAGTAATTCTTGTTGGTACACAATCAGATTTACGAGCAAATGTTAGTTTGGTAATTGATTTATGCAAAATGGTGAACAACCGGTTAGTGAATCAAAGGCACGAATGTTAAGCGAAGATTTATGTACCGATTATTTGGAATGTTCCGCATTAACACAACATAATTTAAAAGAAGTTTTTGATGCGGCAATATTAACAGCATTACGTAGTAAATCATCATCCAATAATATTAATAATAATAATAATAATACAACTACTTCTACTACATCATATACGACAAAATTACGAATATGATACGACTAACACGTGAATCACGAGGTATCTTTACAAATGGTAATAATAATAATAATAATAATAATAATAATGGTAATGGTAATGGTAATGATAGAGATGAGAAAAAATCAAGTCGAATTAGGCAAGGATTCAAACGAATTGTTACATTAACAAAAGGCTTCTATAAAAATTATCAATGATTTGTTTTAATTAATTTTATTCAGTAGAATTAGGTAAATTTTTAATTCATTTTATACAAACTTTTCTTTTTTTTTATTTATTTACTAATAAAAATAGAACGATTAAAAAAATTGGAATTTAAAAATAATAATTTGAGTATTAATTTTATTAGTCGATAAATCTTTTCAATTTCTTTTTTAGAATGAAAATAATTTGTTTAATTTTTGAATTTATAAATAGAAATAAAAGATTAGAAATACGATTGAAAATATTTACAAAAAAATACTTTTGATTGATTATCGTTTATCGATTCATTTTTGTTTGTTTAAGAAGCGAAAGAGAAAGAGAGAGAGGAGAGAGAAAAAAAGATAAAATTTATTTTAAACAAGCATTATATCGGAATTAATTTTTAAAATTAAAATTAAATATTATTTTTTGAAAAAATTAAAATTATCGAAAAATATTTTTTCATATCGTTATCGATAGATATTTGAATAAAATTGTTGATATATGTGATGTAAATGTCAAAATTTTTGATTATTAATAAAAGCAACGATTAACAGCTAAATCTTATCAAAATTTAGCAAATAAATTTTATTAGAAATAAAAATGAAATTTTGAATTAATTTTATTCATTTATCACTTGATATCAAATTATATTTTTAAAAAAGAAAAGTTAAAAGGACACTTGAATTTTCTGAAATTTTCAAAGATTAAAATTTTTTTTTACAATTAATTTTTCATCATTTTATTTAGTATTTCAGTATTTCTATTATTTTATAAATATGTATGTTCCCAATTTGTTAATCGTTAAAATCCTAATTTTATTTTTAATTCATTTATGTAAAAATTTAATTCCTATTAAAAATTGATATATTAGGAAATAAATTTTATTTTATAAATTAAAAAATCTTTTTTTGTATAATTTTCTTTTTCTTTGCTTTTTGTTCGTTGTCACATTTTGTAGTGGAAAAGTTAAAAACGAAATATTTTTATTTTTGTATGTTTTAAGAAAGTTTCTTGTAAATTGAAATTGATTGAAATTTATATATATATTTTATTAATTATATTTTCAATTTCTTATTGTATCAGTCAGAAAAAATATAAATAAAAACAATTTTTACATGTAAATTTAATCGTTTAATTACTATTACACGTATTTGCATACCTGACGAAAGTTTATTGTTGAATAATTTGAATGAAAATTTATTTACAAACATTTGTTCATAATGATTCAATATCTTGGTGAATTATTATAATGCTGAAAAAAAAAAAGAAAAATCTATTCGGATGGAAATTAATATTTTTCATGCCTTTCACGTACGATAATTGACGTATGACAATTTTTCAAGCATAGTAATTGACGTCAAGCTCAAATTAAAAAGTTTTGTAATTTGCAATTCAAATTTAAATTATTCGTTTCCTCAAATTCAAATTATTTATTTAAATGTGACAAAAATGTTTGTTCGTCATAAAAATTTACTAATCTAAAATTTATTCATGCAGTTTAAAAGATTATATAATTGAATTGAAATTAATTATCTAAATTGGAATTTGTATTATCCACATAAATATGAAGTAATTCAAATTAGTGATTTGAATTCATTGATACGTTAGATAGTTATCATCATCGTTTTTCTCAAGAGTTTACTCATTAATTTTGCTAATAGAATCAATCGTACGTCTGATTTTCATTATCCATCTGATTTTCATTATCCAAAGAACAAGTAATAAAGCAAATAAAATATTTATGGGAAAACTTGCATTAATTCAAATGATAATGTTTGGAGTTGAAATGGATTACATCTAAAAATATGGAAAAAAATATAGAAACATGCGTTTTAAAAAAAATTAATAAAAACTTTTTTAAAATTATTTTATTGGAATTTAGAAAATTTTGCAACTTAAAAGGGACGTGAAATATATGATACATATAAATAATAACATTAATTACATATCATAAAATTTACATTCAAATAAACAATTATTTTTAAAATTATAATCGAGAATATGCCCTTGCTGATCGTTTCAAGATATAACTCTCGACCGTTTCAAGATATGACTCTCGATCGTTTCAAAATTTTTACTTTTTCCTGTCATTTAGCATTTCCAATAAAATGTGTATTTCATTTAATGATAGCATTATCAATAAATACCAATGGAAATGATAATAGTTTTTAATTAATTTAAAAAATAGAATTAAAAGAATAAAAATGATATCATAATGTCAATAAATATCAATCAAAAAAATGATAACATTTTACGACATGTATGTAAATAGAAAATGAAATTTTAATAAAAATCTGAAAACAAAATTTAAGAAAAACACAAATTAGAAATGCATTCTTGTAAATTATGTTTATCGTCTTATCATATTTGCATAACATCAATTCGATTTATCATTATTACTATTATCAAATGATATTGATAAAGAAAAAGAACGAGAAATTTTGAAGATATCTTTTTTTGCTTCTCATAATCATTTTTCAATTTCATCAAATAATGTAATGAGGAAATGAATTAAAGTAAAAAAAAAATGACGAAACTTTTATGAATAAATAATTTATTTCATATGCAAATATATCTATCTATTCAAGGACGAAGACGAAAGGTTGTAAAAATTTAATTTATACATATGTTAGATTGGAGTGAATCATCGAATATATATATGTATATGTATATATTCCAAAAAATGTTACTAATTTTATAAAATATGTTTGGAATTTTGGAATTATAAAATAATCGAATTTCGAATTTGAAAATTTAAGAATCATTCGTTAGGTTTTTAAGATAATTAAATATAAATAATTTATAATATTAAAATATGCTTGAAATTAATAAAGCAATTGAATCTCGAATCTCAATAATTACCCATAGATTTAAAAATTTGTTACCCATAGATATGAAAATTTCAAATCTCAACAATTACCCATAGATTTAAAAATTTAATAATTATTTTTCAATTTTTAATATATATATATAGATATATTCCTTTATATGTCATCATTTTCATCGATATAAAAATATGCTTGAAATTTTTAAGATTATTTATTTTAAAATCGATTGAATAACATTGATAAAAACAATATGAACAGATATCATTGATATTTCTAAAATGCTGCTCAAATATCATTTGATAAAAACTGTACGGAATAGATATCACTGATTTTTTTGTTTAGATATTATCATTAAAAACAATATCACCTGGATAGATTGAATCACAACTTCTTCTGCGATACTAAATGAAAAGGCAAAATTTTCCTAAACTTAATTTTTGAAAAATTCAGTAACTCAGCTCGAACTCAAGTATCCATAAATATTTTGTCAAATTTAATTTGTTATTTATTCATTAATTGTTTATCAAATTTATTTATGTATTTTATAATAACAAAATTGATCATATTAGTTGTTGTTTTTAATTATATTTAAGAGAGGAAAGAATTGATTCGAGAAAATTAAAAAATTTCTATGATTCTCTTGGTATATATTCTATTTGTTGATATAATTGGAATATTAAAAAAGAATTATATCTTTTATTATTTAATTCCATTAGTACAAAATGAATGATTCAACTTGCTTTAAAATATATCGTAAATATAACCTAAATTTTAGATTACAAAATAATTGAATGACGCAAGAAATCAATTTCCTGTATTTTATTCGTCGAAGTTAAATATTCTTATTTGAATAGATAAAAATTTGATTTAAATCAAATTTTTTTATTCGATTTTTGCATTTGTTTACGAAAACTGTCATATTAATTTTAAAATTTAATTTAAAAGAAATTAAATTGAAAAAGAATATAATTAATTCATTTTTATAAATTAATGTGAAACATTTAATTTTATCTAATCAATAGCCATTTATCTATTAAAGAAATATTGTTTGGAATGCTATAAAAATAATCGTGCTGAAGGAAATTTTGTCACATTTTAGCACAACTGAAATTGATCATTCCATCCTTATTGCATTTAAAATCCAAAAAAAAAGTTAATGAAATTGACTATTGATGTTGCGATAGGTAGATAGGCCCGTATAGATAGAATACATTTGCGACATTTACGACAATACTTATTTAGTTATTGATTAGAAAAAGTTGATAAATAGTTGTTTCATTTTATTAATTATAGGACAGATATTGTTCCAGTCAAAATATTTTAAAAGTTGATTAGTGTATTCTAACAGATTTAAATACTAATCAGAATGATTACTACAAGGCAATCAATATCAAATTCAGCTTGACATTTTCCAATTACTGATGATTGAATGACCTTGCAAAAGGTGATGTAAGTGAAGCTACATGTATAATCTCTTCGGTTCAATAAATTTAATTAGGAAAAAAAAAAGAACAGATATACGAGAATAGGAATGCAACATACATCTTCAAATAATAATTGATTAAATATTTTGAATATCTTACGTGCGTCATGCACGTTGATTCTATTTCATGACGTGAAAAAAGCAATATATATTTTACGTAAAATATAATCAAAAAAGTTAATTCTTTTTTGAAGATTTCAAATTTTGAAAATAATCCATAAAAACAAGCAAATCTAATAGCTAAAATGCATAGTTTAGAAATTTACTGAATGCATGAATCAGTAACGCTTAATCAGAATTAATTAATCGATTAAAAATTGAAATTAATCAATCGATGCAGAAATGTCTATCATTTTAGACCAATTATGAAATTTGTTTAATTCATCTTTCTCTCAAAATTGAAATTTGCTATACAATTTTCTCAACTTTGTGATCAAAATAAGCACCCTAATCACATCACAACAAGTTTGAATAAATCATTTATCATTTATTTATTAAACAGGATACTTTGACTTTCGCCATTCAAAATAAACGGAGAACTTGCCTGCCTCATGCTGGAATCGAACCAGCGACCTTCTGTTTACTAGACAGACGCTCTGCCCCTGAGCCAATGAGGCCTGCAGAAACCGCAATATTTTTAAATTTTGAATTTTGAAATTTTTTTCGATTCCTTTAAGAATTTGCATATTACTGACACTTCGAATTTTTAATTCAAATTTTTAATTAAAAGAAAAGAAAATGAATTTATATGAAATATAATAATAAAATGATGAATTTATATGAAATATAATAGTAAAATGTTAATCGGAGATTCATATATAAATGATTTAAACGGAATCTCTCAGTTTCTCTTATTAGTATGATTTAAACGGAATCTCTCAGTTTCTCTTATTAGTATGATTTAAACGGAATCTCTCAGTTTCTCTTATTAGTATGATTTAAACGGAATCTCTCAGTTTCTCTTATTAGTATGATTTAAACGGAATCTCTCAGTTTCTCTTATTAGTATGATTTAAACGGAATCTCTCAGCTTCTCTTATTAGTATGATTTAAACGGAAGTTATTTAATTCGGATATTCGATTCTCGTATGCCTATGTTGCTTTAACAACACTTGCTATTTGTGTATCTAACAAAATTAAAATATTTGAAAACTTTAAATTTAAAAATTTCACTTTAAATAATTTTTTAAATTAAAATAACATCAACTTGTAAATCATTTGGCGATATATCGATTAGATGATCGTTTGGCGAATGATTATATCGATTAGATGATCGTTTGGCGAATGATCATATCGATTAGATGATCGTTTGGCGAATGATTATATCGATTTCTTATGTTACAAATAAAAACAAGACATATATATGTGAATTTATCAAAATTTACATAATATATTCAATTCTCTTTTAATGTAATGAGTTGAAAAAAATTTCAATAATTTTATATAAATTATTTCTTCATAAAAAATTTTATTGGAAATGAATGAGATAAAAGGTATGTTACCTAAAATAAACTTAAATTCATCAAAGAAAGTTTTAGAAATTTACTCAAAATCAAATTAATCGTTTTTCCATTAATTCCAAACAAATAATTTTAATCGCATTTTCTCGATCATTAGTAATTCAGTTTAATTTCCAATCATTAATTTCATTTTCAATTCTAATCTTTTTCTTTCTGTTCTATCTGTGATTATTCTAATAAAAATGGAGCATAATTTTATTTCACTTAAATCAAGAGTGCAAGAAATGATATTTAACCTTTGAATGAAATTTTTACGATTTTGACCTTCAATCATTCAATCAGAAAGAATTTTACTAAAATCTTATAAATTCAAAGAATTTACTAAAATCTTATAAATTTTTAATAATAAAGGAAATAATGATAAATTGAAATAATTAATAATCCATGATTCTCTAATCATGATTAAATCATGCCATACAATCGTGCATCATCGATGATTATCGAGATTATAGCAATTAAATGTTAGTTAAATAAAATAAAAACATTACTTCTAAAATTTATTGAATCCATTTAATTGGTTGAATAATTATTGTGGAATTTTATAGACATTTTTAATTTATAAAATCGAATTAATAATTGCTAATTGAATGATTAAACTTGTTGATGTAATTGTAAAGAGTGAAATTTTAATTAATCAAAGAATAAATTATATTTAAAATTTCAAACGATTACAACAATTTTAATAAACAAATACTTTAATTATCACAATTTATCATTGATTTTTTTTTCTGAAATATACAGAAAAATTTTGAATTGATATTATCGTACAATTAGCTAATCACTTTTGCAATGCTTTAGGATAATATCGTTGTAAAAAATGATAATCATTGATCAGATAAAATTAGATATTATATTAATTATGAACGAATTAATTGCATTCATTTTTTCCCGATTTAATTTTCTTTTAAATCGATTTTCAAAAATAATTTTTTTTTTAATTTTTCGCAATATCATTTCGCAAGAATTTATTCTTTAATCGAGAACAAAGGCAGGAAATGAATTGGTTATATCAGTAAATCATACTAAATTATCGATTCAAATGATAGATGTATATCGTAGAAAATAGCATGAATCATATAACTGAAAAAATATTTGATTTATTAAAATGCTTAACTCAAATTTTTAACTCATTTCAAAAATAGAATATAAATATCTTCCGAAATGAAATTTATACAAAATGATATGATTATTTGAAATGGGTAAATATGTAAAAAATTTGTTAGTATCTTTTTTACGATATTATTTCAAAGTAAAATATTATTTTTAATATTTATCAATAATAATATGCCATATATAAGATGTTATTAAACTTTTCAATGATATCTTTTATCATAAAATTGATTAGCTTGAAAATATTCAATTATATTTCGAGATATTTTAACTTTTTTTAACTGCAAATTCATATATTTTATATATTGATTACTCTTTTTTAATTGTACGGATGAGAAAATAATAGTGGAAAATAATGAGATTATTTTTTATTAAAATGATAAATAATATTTAGAAATTATCAGAAACTTTTTAAGCTTAGGTTTAGATCTATGCTTATTGACTGAAATGGTCTGAGTTCAAAAAATACTAATTTAAAAACTTAAATAAGTAAAGAAAAGTAGAACAATTTCTGTTCTCGTTATCCAAGAATTGTATAAACATACAAAATTATTCAAACTTAATTTCAACTAATCGATCGTTTTTATCAAAAAATTATAATCAAAATTATCTTTTATTAAAGTGATAAGATAATTTAGACTAAATTGACATTGATTCTAACATTTTTCCGATACAGGTATCTTTTTGAATTTAACGTTTTGATGAAATAATTATTTAGTAGTCCTTATCGGAATCAAATATTTATATTATCAGTGAGAAAAGAACGCAGAAAACTTTGATTAAATTTTCATGTATGGTTTTATTGTTGTACAATTGAAATCACTGATAATTTCAGTTTATTAGCTGGTAATTTTTATAGGTAATAATCTCTGATAAATATTCATCAATGTGTTGTGTTCATATGTCGTAGAAAGTATTTTAAAAAAGTTTTAACGAAGTTATTATCAATAATTATTTCGTTTATTTTAATTTTAAACTACCGGTGAATTAATTTGATAATAATTAGCCTACTTTTATTCTAATATTCTGTGACATGTATTTCAGATTTCTCGAGAAATTTCGTTATATATTTTTGCAATTTCTATGATGTATCAAAATGATTTGATAGTTTTCTTTTATTATGTAAATTAAATGTATAAGGATAGTTTCAAATATGTAATAGTTTTTACGACAATGTTGAAAAATCACAAAATAATATCTATCCATAAGCAGATTTGTGCTCTATTCATTTATTAATTATTTCATTAATTATGTCTTAATTAATCAAATATATAGGAAAATAGAATCCGAATATTTCTTGTAAATGAGTAAAGAAAAGAAAGAAAAATTAATTTTGAAAGTCATAAATGATATTAAAATAATCATTTTTTTGTCAAAATTCATCAAAAATTTATTACAAAAAAAGGTAAGGAAAAAAAGAACTTTTTAAAATAAATATCATATTTAAATATTAATTGTTTGTTTTAATTTTTAGCATTTATTTGAAAAAAATGTCAAAATGTATTGGAAAAGTTAATTTAAAATGCAACTTTGTTTCACAGACGTCTAAAAATACTTTATTATTTACAAAATTAGGCATAGAATTAATTAGATAAATTGAAGAAAAATGTAATCATACATTTGTCAAACAATATCGCATAAAAAAAAATCAAATATGAATTTATTAAATAAATGGAACGAAATAAAATAAAATGGAACTTTTATTTCTTCCTTTTAATTATATAATAACAATATGTTATATATATAATATTTTAGTTATTATTATTATTAATAATCGTACGGTTTACTGTATTCACTTACCGTGCGGCTTATCGTATTCGTCAATGATTTTAATATCAATTCTACACTATTTGTAGGACTACCGCTCATTGTAATGGGCCTGCCAATTACAATATAATCAGCTCCTGAATCTATTGCTTCTTTTGGTGTTACTATTCTTTTTGGTCATCGTGGCTTGGATTTATGCGAATTCCTGAACCGTACGGCTTATCGTATTCGTTCGTAACAATAATAGCTTACTATAGTAGAAAAAAAAATTAAAATAAAATTTTAAAAAACGAAACTGGAAAATAAAAAAATCACATTGATTTTTTCAGTTCCGTACTGCTTGCTGCTAATAATTCTTTTGCTAATGTTGCTTGGCCATTTCTTATCAACGCATCAATTAATGGTCCAAGCCAATGATTCTTTGTTTTGAGTATTTCAATTAGCTTATCAACTTGATCTTCACGCTTTTCCTGCATAATGTACTGATAATAATCATTTAAAAAATATGAAAAAAATTAAAACTAATCGAAAATGAAATCGTTATTTAAGTATTATAAATCATATAAAGTTAACTTCTTTATAGTAATATTTTCTTTGGAAATAATTGACATTAATTAATTAGTGAAAAATAAAATTCAAAGAAGGAATGAATTCTATTTTTGTACTTCAAAAAGAAAAGATATTATTGATAAAAATCAATTTTATTTTTATAGTAAAAAAATTTATAAAATAATACGGCAAAATTATAGTTTATATTTCAGTTTAAATATCAAATTTTAACAAATCATTTTTTACAAAAGCTTAATCATCGATTATTTAACAATAACAATTATCATTATTTTCTAAACATGACAACTCATTATAGTCGCATTCTTAGCATCAAATTTTTCGAAGTTTTCTGAATTTTAAAATAAGTAAAAGAGAAAAATACTGTGTAAAATAGGAGTCAGCAGAAATAGTGCTAGTAATTTATCAAACTTTTCCAAATTTTTTTTTTTTAGATATACTTTAAAATTGCATGAAATTTTGTCATCCTTGTCAAATCTTATGCATAATTATGGCTAAATTTTATTTTGATATTTCCAGTGATTTGCAAAAAAGAAAAATTATTCCAAAGCATAAATTTAATTTAAAATTACTGAAATATGAAATGATAGATAAAGATATATAATTCTATACTAATCTTTACAATTAATTAAAATTCGAAATTGTTAAATGAAATAAATTAAAATTTGAATTACTTAAAAAAATATAATGAATACCTCAGAATAAACTGCGCTCATTTCTTGAGAACGTAAAACATGTCGTGCAACCAATTGTGGTACTAAATCACGCATATCAAGACCAGATAATTTTGATCGTAACTGATCCAAATGATAACCTTGTTCAATGCGGATATCAGTTAACGAACGGGAATACGATAGAGTTTGCGAATCAGACATTGTCTAAATTTATCGAAATATTATTCATTTAAAAATAAATTAAAATAATCGCAAAAATTTAACATTAATCGTATTAAATTCAAATTTCTAATAAACAATTTTGAATGAATCGATAATTCATATTTCTTGTAATTGATCGCACTGAATTGTTTTTAGCAATTCGACTTTTTTTAACTATCAGAAAAGAGCATTAATTCAATTAGAAAAATAAGATTCAAATGGCACTAAGAAATAATTTGCAATCGTAACATCTTACAATGAAAATTTTGATAAGACCGTTATCACTATCATTGTTGTAAAATGTTAATAATATTATGCTATTATATCAAAAATGAAATGTGATGAAATCATAATCATTATTATTATTACTAAATATTAACAGAAATCGTTACAGTATTGTGCCGAAATTAGTTGAGATAAAATCATTATTACTATCACAATTATTGAATACCAATAAAAATCTTTATAATACAGTGCTGGAATCAAGATTTCCATTGATATTTAATAAAATGATAGAACAGAATAAGATCATCATTACTATCACTATCATAAATATCTTGATTATTCTAGTTATAAATTTAGTTCTTATTTGTAATTGTTTATTTTTTTTTAAATTAAACTGTAAAATAATAATAGTTCTGTTGCTTTTTTTCGATATATTCATAATATAAACTTAAAAAAGTCAATAAGAAAAGATTATGAAAGTTTAATAATTTGCATATTTATTGCAAACGTATAATTATGAAAATAATGATTATGCATCATGATTATCTTAATCCAATTACAAAAATATAATCTCATGTTTATTTTATGTATACGATTATATAAACAATGATTGCATGCTGTGATTATCTTAATCGAATTGTAAAAGTATGATAATTCGTATATTTATTTTATAAACATATAGTTACAAAAATAATGATTGTATACCGTGATTATCACGATCAAACTATCTATATCTAATAATATATACTTGTATTTATAAAAGATATGCTTTAGTAAGATGGTTGAACAATCACATCGGGTATTATTTAATCTTTCTGTTTTATTAAGTTATGTTATCGCCATTAAGATTGTCTCATTGTAGTATTGAATTATTATTATTGATATTATAATTGTTGAATTCGTTGATGTATTATCAAAATTATCACAATCAAGGTTTGATTATCAAAATTTGAGATGCTACCATTAAAAGATAAGGAGAACCATAATCCAAAGATCATGATAAATCATGGTTAGAAAAGAGATCGGTAACGTAAATAAATGAAATAAATGGAGCTAATTGAATGAACACAATGCTATTACGAAGAAAGAGAAGATACTATTATAATTAATTTGAAAATTTCTATAAAAATTTATCGAACTTATTTTCCGTAAAATAAAATCAAATAAATCCTTCGAAATAAAAGAAATTAACTATCGAAACCTTCTAATAACAAAGCTGATAATTTGCAAAAATTTTTCATACTTAATTAGCAAATAGTTAAATCCATACTAAACAAATTTTTCGATTCAAAGGAAAAGAAGTTGATCTTTTACGGGATTATTTAAAGCATTATCGTTAATCTGTGATTTCAACAACAAAGTAAAAATATTTGTTATTTTCAATTTTATTTATCTTTTGAAAGTTTAGACGAAAAATAAAATTTTTATGGACAAAAAGGAAAAACTATAATTTTTGATTTAATATCTATAAAATGTAAGAATTAATTAAAAATGGAAGAAATAAGTTTGTATGAAGAAAATGCAATGAATAAGGAAAAAGAGATGAAAATACCAAAGAATTTTTCGAGATTCGAGATTATTGTTTCGTCATAAATGATATTGTAGAAGAATAAATTCTATGTTTATCAACAATATATATTCTTTTGTGCATTTATTTTGATTTATGATAATAAACCCTTTTGCTTGAAAAAGAATACTTTTTTTTCCTTTAAAACTTTTAAATATATTTGCAAAATCAAAATTCCTTGCAATTTTTACAGCTAAGAAAAATAAACCGTCGGTTTTTTTTTGTAGAAACTATGATAATGTTAGTAATAAATTATCATAAAAATAACCTCACTTATCATATATCTTCTCTTTTATATCATCTTATTCTTAACATACTTTTATTATATACATATTACGCTATATCGTATTATGTAATATATTATTTTTATTATGTTATTTTTTTATAATAGCATATTTTATGCAGTCTTATCATATCATCGTATTTTTATAATTTCCCAGGAAATCTCTACCTGTCTTATCTTACTTATCACATACTATCACTTCATGTAGGCAAATTTTTCTCATTGGCATGGGAATTGATAGAATAATTTTAATTAGAATAAATTGTTGGATTAACATAGCTATAGATAATGATAATAGTAAAAATAAAATTTTGCTTATATTTTTACTGGCAATTTTAGGCTCAAAAAAAAATTTGTTATGCAATACAAAAATTTTTGTATATATAAAATGAAGGATGTAATAATCGATTGCAATGAAATAATTAAAATATATTTACGTAAAAATGATAATTTCACTTATCATATATCTTATCTTTTATATTATATTATTTCTTACTATAATATTATCGTGATCTTATTCGTAGTTGAAGAAATTAGTATTTTTAAAAAAAAAAAAAAACATTTTTATTTAGGCAAATAAGAAAAATTTTCGCAACAAAATAATATAACTTTTAAGGCTTGGAATATTTGGTATATATATTTGGATTGAAAATTAATGATATCCGTCCATTTTATTTGTGCATGCTCATTAGGAAAATCTATCTTGCTAAGACATTCCTAAATTTGGTAAAAAAAAAAATCATTGAAAATGTTAGGAACAAGCGAGCAAAATTTTTCAAGCTGATTAATTTTAAATCGCAAGCATACGACAACGTTGGTTAGTATTTTTAGCAAAACTAGGGAAAAAAAAATCAAAATAAGGAAGGAAAAAAAGGAAATTAAAAAAAAAAAAGAAAGAAAGAAAGAAAGAAAGGCAAAATATGAGAGAGATATTTGATGTCTTTGTGGCCAATGCAAAATTGTCTAGCATACGAAAATTTCGAGATTAAAAATGTCTTTTGCTGTTTCGCTTTTTCTTTATCTTTCCATTGTTTCAGCTTTTTTTTTCATTTTAACTATTTGAATATTTAAAAATCAGTTAGCTATTTGAGGAAATTAAAATTGCATAAAATGAATAATTTCAAAATAGTCAAAATGTGTTTGGTATATTATTTGTTGGAAAATAAATGTTATATCAAAATTATTGCAAAGCTTTAAAATTATTTTACGACATTTTTTCTTTATGCATACAATAAGAAAACGTCAAGCAAGTAAATAAGTCAAGCAAGCAAATACGTCAAACAGGTAAATACGTCAAACAAGTAAATACGTCGACAAAGTAAATACGTCAAGCAAGCAAATACGTCGACAAAGTAAATACGTCAAGCGAGAATTTACGTCAAGCAAGTAAATAAATAAGGAAATTAAAGATATGTATATTTGAATCAAAATAAAAACATTTGACAACGTGATATCAATGTCGTATCAAATTTAAAAAAGTAATCATTTTAAAAAAGTAAATAAAAAAATTTTCATTTTGCCTGAAGAAACAAAATAGCTTATAAATTTGAAATCCTAAAATTCAAATATAAAATTTTCATTCTTCAGATGCCATCCTTTTTCTTCATTTTCTTGAAACAAAAAAAAGAAGAAATTGATTCGCAAATTATATTATTATGAAATAATTGAATAAATACATTCCTCATTTTTATTATTTACAATTTCATTTATATCAAAAAAAAAAAATAAATCAATAAACAAGACAAGAATATTATCATTGTGATTGATATACAATGTATTATTATTATTTGAAAAAGATATAGTAATGTTTTGAAGCTCAAAGAAAAATAATATTGACAGATGCAAATATTGATTAATTTATGTAAAAATTTAGTAGTTATAAAAATTTTTTGCTTTATCATGTAGTATAATTTTGAAATGTCAAGACAGGATAGTGTTAAAAGATTCAGATATTGATTAATTCGTATGAAAAATATGCTAGTCGTAAAATTTCACTCGTCAATATTGAAAATTATCGATTTTTGTATTTTTAAAAATATTACAACATCCATTTCATTTTTGATATGTTTAATATTATCACTGATAAAGATCATAAAATGAACTAAGGCAATGAAAGAAAGTATTTATATTTCGTAGAAAATGAAATATACTTCGTTAAATATGAAATAAAAGTAAGCTAAGAAATTGACTATTTCTTATGTATTTATAGAAATTAATTAAATTTTTTATTTATTTATACTTAATAAATAAATGAATACATAAATTCAATACGAAAGAAAGTTTCTATTTCAATAAGCTAGGATAGAATAAAAACAATAATTAAATATGAATTTATATAAAGTAAGTTTAAAGAAATAGTGGCGGATGATATTTAAAAAAAAAAAAAAAACGAAAAAAGAAAAATGAATATATAAGAAATAAACAAAAAAATTAAATATGCTGCTAAACATTAATTAATAAATAAATAAATAAAGTAATGAAAATATACTAATAAATGGATAAAAGATGAGCGAATAAATAAACAAACGAATTACTAAAAATAAACAAAACATAAAAATTTGATAAATAAAAGGAGGAAAAAAAAAGTGTAGTGAAAAGTATGAAAATTAGAAATTGAAAAATATGAATTGATATTTGTTTAGAAGAAACGAAAGAGAAACAAAAGTAAACAAATAAATTAAAAATATATAAAAAAGTAAAATGAAAATGATCGAATGCTTTCTTCCTCTTTTGCTTGCTATTTATTTACTATTTACTAATACCATTATTAGACAGCTGTATTCTTAAATTTTAATCTTTCAATAATCACAATAATAGCCTTTCTATTTTGCACAAATGTTTTGGTGTAAAATTTGTCTGAAATTATCCATTTGGTTAATTATTCAATTTCAAATATTATATAGCAAAATTATATGAAATATATGTATTGCAGAAATTTCATCAAATAGTGAACAGATAATAAGTAACCATAGCATTTTTTATATTTTCATTCTAATTTAAATATACGCATATAATATATAAATATATATTTAAGTATTTAAGTATTATTTATCTATCTACATTTTGAGTAATATATTTATATTTATTTCATAATAATAGATATAAAATGAAAAGAATTAGTTATTAATTAATTCATTTTAATAATAGGCAAACAAGTAATAGTAGAGAAGTATTTCTATATTTCATCCGTAATTTAAATTTATTTACGTTCATTTTATAATTTAAATATTGCATTTTTATTTTGGGTATTATATTTATATTATAAGTAGTATAGCTATATTTTAATAGTTATGTACCGATATTTTAAGCTTTGTGAAGAATGTGATATGTCATTGAAATATGTTTCTTATAAATTGAATCATATAAATATCTCATGGTCATCATTTATCTCTGATAATAAAAATATTTTTATAAATAGAACACTTTACTTAATTACATGTTTACATGTAGTATGATAAGAATTACATTCAAAATTTTGCATATTGTAAATGATATTTTTAAATTGAATATGATATCTTTAAATTAAATATTATATATTCTGAAATAGATGTGATATATTTATTTAAAAATGAGTATGTACATATTTAGATTTGATATAGAAAATTAAATGTTATCTTTGATTATATATATTGTTAAAAAAGAAAAACATAATTTAAAACAAATGAATACAATTTATGAGATGCATATATTAATATTTATATTTTATCATATAATAAAATTTAAAATAGAAACAACTATGATAGTATGATTTGAAATATCAAATGTCAGCAACAGCTTAAACCCATAAATAACAACTACCATATGAGATGATAATGATGATAAATGATGATGATGATGATGATTAATGTCTTTTATTATAACTTTTTATTTATTCATTCATTCACTCATCCATTTCGTTCAATTTTATTTTAAAATTTAGATAAACCAAAAAGGAAAAAAAAATTTTATTCAATTGCACTTCAAAAAAAAAAATCACAGTTATTGCTAAAATGATTATCTTTTCTATCATAGTGATATTTTTATCAACATATTAGAATTATTAACTAGGAAAAGCGAAACTTTTGAATTTAAAAAAAAGTACTCTATTGAAATTAACTCACAAAATAGATTAATAAACATCGAATAAGAATTCAAAACATTATTTCATTGATTTGTATCATCAATGCTATCAAATCAATAATCATCATATCAATTTCATTTAATCAATGCTCTCTAATTTATTAATATTTCGAATCGAAAAATGAAAAATTGAAAAAAATAATAAATAGAAAAAAAATCAACATCGATAAAAACAAATGTCTTTACCTTTAATGTTTGTCAATTAAATAATCATTAGATTTTTATAAAATAAATAATTTCAACAATATAAATATATCATTCATAAAAGTTAAATGAGCAAGATTAGCTGATTATGCAATGATTATTTAAAAATGAAATGATAACAATCGTTCAATCCTTATCATGGAAAAATAAAATTTTAGTTCAATTTAAAATTCCTGAATTCTGAAATCAAAATTATGAAGGATATCGTTTTTTTCTTTCCTTGCTTTAAATGAAAGAAAGAGTTGTGGTAAAATGATCCAAATTCAAATCCCTGGAGAAAGGAAATATTTTATCCATCTGATATATTCGATTTTCTTTTCCTTTTTTTTACTTCAGAATTTTGTAATAGAAATAGCAATAAATAATCCAATATGACAGGAAAGAAAATTTTTTCTACATAAAATAATAGAATTTATTCAATTACTTTTACCATTATCGAAAAATCAAATGATCTAAAATCAATTTATGATTATTCTGCAGTCAAAGGTCATTTATTGTTTGTGTTTCACCTTTTATAATTATTATTTCTGATCTTTTATTGATTGTTTTAATTTAGTATAAGAAAGAAAGAATTAGAAAGAAAAAGTTAAAAATAAAAGATAAATTTTTGAATTACTAATTTTATTGAAAGATCGCATTATCACTTCAAGTAAAATGTATGAAAAAGGTGAAACACAAACAATAAATGACCTTTAATTTTCAGGATAATCATCAATTGATATTGATTTTATATAAAACTAAATCTTTTATTTGGGTAAAACTAATCATTTCTTGTATCGAATTAATAAGACCTAAAATTTAAAAAATAACATTGATTTAGAAAAGATTGAATAATATACTACAATTCTAATATTTTTTTAACGATTTACTTCACAACAAAAAAATTTTTTGATGATAATGAATTGAAATTTTCCAGCATAGAGCAATAAATTAGCATGGAGAATATTTTATGGTTATTGTTAATAAAAAAATTTTGATTAATAAAATTAAATTTATGCACAGATTGAAAAAAACAATAAATATTGCAAAATTATCCATTTCAAATATGCTATAAATTTAGTGTTTGAATGGAAAAATTTTCCATAAAATTTTATAAATAAATAAAACCAAATCATTTTTCTTCGATAAAACTAAATAAAATGAGCATCTGCTAATCTGTTATAGTACAGAAGAAAAAAAAACAAAGATTTTTCCATCATTTATTTCATGCAATATTAATTACATTTACTTTTATTTTTTGTGTTTTATAGAATTGTAATGTTGAAAGATGGCAATATTGATTGATTAAATTATTAGACAAAAAGTGAAAATTCATTTATAAAATTTTGTTTTGTTTTTTTTCTATTAGAAAATTTAGCATTTATTTATCCATTCTTTGCTTATTTTCGAACAATACGTATTAAATGCCAACACTATATTATAGGCAGAAAAATAATTTTTCATTCTTTGCTTTTTCTTTCATTGTGCAAAATGGCAAAAACAAAAACGAAAGAAGCAAATAATAAGATAAGATGGATAAGATAATTTCAAAAAATGGAAGGATAGGAAAAACAAAAACAAAAAAATAAACTAATCACTGAATCTTAAGACAAATGCTTATCATCCATTAATTTTTGTAAAGAAAAATTTCAACTGAACAAGTGAAATTTGTATATAAAATTTAAAATATTTTTCAATTTCTAGCACTTTTTTTTTTAAATCTTAAATCCTAAAAATAAGAAAAGAAAAATTAAGAAATAAGATAAACAGAATAAGATATTAGATCGAAAAGTAAAAATATAATGTAAAATGAATAAATACTTCTAAATTATGTGAAGAATTATGTCTTAAATGAAAAAAATATTTCGTTTAAATTTTATTCAAATTTTTCTCTTACAAAAATAATTATAAAAAAATTAACCTTTCATTATTAGAACGATTCAAAAAAAAATTCTTGCATACATATGCTCTTGAAATCTTAATTAAAATTATAGCATATTGTTGCAGAAATAAGAAAAAAAAAGAAATATATTATCAAAAAAATTGCATCTTTTTTTTTGGATTAAATCTTAAGCTAAAATAATTTCAAAATGACAAGAAATAAAATTGAATAAATCTTAAAAAATTAAATTCTAAAATTCAAATATTTCGAAATTTTTTTTTACATATTTTTTTGATAAAAATTACGATTAAAGTTTAAAGAATATTTGTTGCAAAATAAGTGAGTGATGAAATATTTGTACAAAATTGGAAATAAATTTGAGAAAATTGAAAAATCAAAACAAAAAAAAATTTTTGAAACAGAAATAATAGAAAGATGTAAAAATAAATTTTTTTAGCTGACGAAAAACACTAGCTTAATGATATTTAGCTATTGAATAAAATTTTTGAAATTTAAGTTCTTTGATGTCTTAAGAGAATAGAGGACGCAATAATGCTCAATGATGAAAGATAATTGTTTTCTGCTAATAATACCGGAGGAAAATGAAAGTTTTAAATCTAAAAACTTTAATACTTCTTAGTATCGTTGGCAAAAATATACTTATTTTCTGCTCTTTCTTTTAAACTAAGTTAAATTAGAAGAAAAAATAATTTCGATTAAATTAAACTTTGTTAAGCTATATGTTAAATTAATTTGTGTATAAATTTGAAATTTAAACGAATAGAAATTTAAAATGAGCAACAAAAAGTTTTCATTAATTTAGACCATTTTCAATTTAAATTGTTCGCTTTATTTTCCTTATTCTCCCATTTTCCTATGTTACTTCGATTTTTTCTCGAATTGATTTTCATTAAGCATCGATGTGATAGAAAATAAAGTAAATTTGAAATAATTTTTAAATTTTTGCATTTCATTTGTTTGGTGTCGCAAAAAGATTTCTCTCTTTTTTTTCGGCTGAAAATCTAAAAAGTTTGTTTATATATCAATTTCATAAATACTTTTATTTTTGTTTTCCCTTCCTATTGCCGCTATCATAAAATGAAAAATTTCATATTAACAAGAAATGATATAAAATTAAAATAAATTTTGAATCTTTTTATCCCCAATTTTTATCACATTTTTGAATACTTCAGTATCATATGATCATATAACAATAATTATTATTGTTACACTATTTTATTTCTCTACAAATAAAATATGCCTTCTATTAAAAATTAAAAATTTCAGTAAAAATCCGAGAAAAAAGCCTGAAATTATTCGTCAGGAAAACGGTTAATATTATTATTGTTGTTATTTTTAGTAATAATTATTATTATTATCATTGTCGTCATTATCATTGCCATTATTACTATTGCTATTGTTATTATTATCATTATTATTATAATAATATTATTTAGCTATCAAATACATAAAAATTATTTGTATTTCTATCATATATGCATTTATCGACAGTATATGTTGTAAAATGAAATTCTAAACTTTTTATTTGCATAAGATCACGCCAAAGATAAGATTAAATGTTTACAGGTTAAATCATGAATGATATTATACGATAGTTCATTCTGCACTAACAATGCTGTTTTAAGCACACTATAGAAAGGTTCATGGCCGATTGTTTTTAACACCTGCTCAAGATCTTTCGGGACGTACTCAACAAAAACTTCGTCTTATAAATTCTATTCTTTTCTTAATGCTATCGCTTAAAAGAATCCAATCTCTTATTAGGTTCAACAAGTTGTATAGAATGCCACCGGAATCATGAAATTTTTCTATAAAAGCTTCAATATATTTTTGATCGCCAATAAGTAAAAGATTCAAATTTCTTTCAACAAAAAGTCCAATACCATATAGCGACTAATTACAATAATGATTTATGCAATATTTGCGAAAATTTTCATTTCGTCACCGAATTCAATATTATATATTTCATCAAAAAAAAAAAAATTGCGAAGAAAATTGTGATTATATTAAAATTTCTACATTCTGATAATCGTAAAGAGAAAAGATTGGATTTTTTTTTATTTAATAATTTTATATATAAATGTTTTCATAAAAAAAAAAAAAAAAAGTATAACATCATTTCAATCATTTGGTATTTTAAAAAATTGCAAATAATTTTTATGATTCAATAATGAATCATATTTGCATGATAAAAAAAATAAAATGTGAAAATTTTTTAAGAAAAAAAAAAAAGAAAGAAAACTTTATTTCAAAACATCTGGCAATTGATATGGCTGCTGAAAATATTTAAATTGTAAAATTTCATTTCTATTTCTTCTCTTTCTTTACTCTTTAATTGCATTCCATAATTGCCTCTTTTTATTCTTTTAGTCTAAAAGTTTTATGGTTAACATTCAAACTATTTTAATTATCTCATTGTGTGCAAATTTTCAAATTTCGAATTATGCAAAAAAATAGCAAAGTGAAAAAATGATTGTTTCATGCTGAATTTAATAAAATTTATTATTTAATTTTTAATTTATGAAATTTTAAAATATTTCATAAATTAATGAAATAAGTTCAAACTAAAATATTAGTAAGTATAAATTGATCGTTAATTATATCCCACAATATTCTACTTTTTTCGTAATCGATTTGAAATTAATTGAAACTATTTTCTTTATTTATACTAAATTTAGAAGATTTTTTTAGCCAAGCTAATTAATGATTATAACTTAAATACTTCAGTTTTTTTGAATAGCCTAAATTGACTAATTTATTAAGGCAAAGCTAATTTTAGTTAAAATCTTACATTTTAATAAATTACTCATTTTCCAATTTATATTTTATTTCGAAAAGCTATCGGAAAAAATTTTAAGTCAAACAACGTTTAGCTAAAATTTCCCACTTTTTCTTTCATAAACTGGACATTCAATAATTTATGTTTTATTCTCGAATGTTATTAATTCGTTTTGTTCTTCACGAAGAGCATTGTTAGTGATTTGAAATGGATTTAAATTTAGTAAAAAGAAGTATTCTTGAAAATATAATAATTATCTATGCATATTGCGTTGCACAAATAATGCATGACATCTTTTTCATACTAGAAATAACAATTTATCGTGATATGTTGCGTTTTAAGCATGAAACTTTTATTTCAAAATTATTATATACCAATTATCATTATATATATCTATGATATAAATTATGCATTACATTAAAGAATCGATTAGAAAATATACGTCAATAAATACGAAATACGTGAAAGAGAAATTAGTCAGTTACATAGTGAGTAATATAATTTATATGTTATATACTTCTTCTTGGATTATTAATCAAATAATATGGTAATTAATTATGATGTAATTCAATTGCAACAAAAAAATTTGTAATGAAATAGATGATTAAATGTATTTTGCTGAATAACAGTTCAGCAATATTCTTTAAGAGATAATTATATTGGAGATGTGTAATGATATCATCAGTCCCTATTTATCAAGTTATTAATTAAATCTTTAACATCAACTAAGTTGTTTTTAAGATTTCTTATCATTTAGTGACTGATCGTTACTGTGGATAGAATATTGTAAGCAACATTTAAATGATCAAAATAGCAAGCTAATTTCAAGATCAAACGAATAAATTCATCAAAATAATTAAAAATTGAGTGTAAGAAAATAAGCTTTAGAGAAAATGTAGGAATAAAATTTTTTAATTAAGAAATAACAAGAAAGAAAAGGCAGATAATTTTTTCACCTTTTTTGTTAAATTAATTTCATGTAAGATAGAAGAAAAAAAAAGCAATTTTAATTCTTATAATTTCCTTTTTATTTCCTTACTAAACATTCATGAGATTTTCCATTTCAATTCATTTCTTTTTTTTACATCAGAAGATATTAGTTATTTAATTTCTTTTCGAAGTTTTATCTTTTATATTTTCTTTTTCAAGGAAATAATAATTATATCTTTTCATTCTTTAGAATAAATAGTAGTTTCTCTTTTTAATTACAATAATTTTAAAATTTTCTTTCAAATATTTCATATCAAATAATTTTTCTTTTCATTTCCTCTAGTGGTGCTTAATTCTGATTTGAAATTATTTGTTTTTCTCATACAATTTTATGAGAAAAGAAAATTTTCGATGAATTTTCGTAATAAATCTAATTAGAATTGGAATATATTTTTTATCAAATTAAAATATATTTTCTTCTTCTTCTGAATACAATAATTTTTGAAGAATTTTTTCTTTTAATAAAATAATTTCTTTTTGCGACAACGTTGGGTTTTATTTTTAAATAATTCATCAAATATTTTTTTCCCTTCTTTTTACCGATAAAATGTTTCATAATTTATTAGTAGCTGAAATTTTCAACAAAATCATCAATTTATAATTATTTCTATTATTAAATAAAAATTTAAAAGTTCAATTTAAAATGATCAAATATTAATTAACGATTATATAAAAAATATATATTAAAGAAATAAAATATATATAGCTTTTTGTATGTCATCAATCCTGCACCCAGGAATTGGTTTATCTTCTAGAGGATGGATAGGGGTAAGGAGAATATAGTCAAACATCATAATAATTCGTATAAATTCATCAAAAAATTATAAATGCGAATGAAACGGAATAGTTCAATAATTCCTATCACTTTTCTTTAGCAATTGAGCGCTGCTATTAAAGTTGCCTGTATTTCATTGGGGTGATGAGCATAATCCTCAATTAATTTAATGCCTTTAACAATGCCTTTAACAAATACATAAAATTAGAAAATATTAGGAAACGAAAAATTTGAATATTTAAAAACTATTTCCATATATTTCAAATAAATTTATCGATTAAAACTAATACAATTGTGATGTTTTGATTAAAAACGTTCAGTTCTAATTTTTATTTAGAGCTACAAAAAATGCTTAAAACTTTTGGTTTTCTAAAAATCTTTTTATACCTGCATTTTATTTTTCCCTATCATATATGGAAGAAATATTTTTATAAAATTTTATCACAAAGAAAAGAGAATACAATAAGCAATTTCAAAATTATTAATTTCTAGTCTAATAAATATATTAACAATTCTTGAAGAAATCAATAATAAGCCAAGTAAAAAAAGTATGCCAAGTATGAAAAAAAAACATTGCATGTAAAATGAAATCATAACTGTTTAACAGATATTTTTCAGTTATCTAAAAATAATTTAATTTGATTTAATTTTTACATTTGAACAGATTATCATAAATTTTATTTCATTTTATAAAAATGAAATAATGTGATGTTCAATAAACGACAAATGTAAATTTCGAAAAATTTAATTACTTCAAAAATTTAACTTTCTTCAACTAATATAATTAGTGCAATGATTTCTCGAAGTTTTCCGCATCTTATGATTTAATAATTAAATATTCTAAATATGTATCTGTTGAAATTAAAAAAAAAAATAGAATTATTTCTATCATTTGATAGTAATTAGCCATTTTCTAATTTTAGATTTTAATTAAGAGAATTTTCATCCAATATCACCTGCTACAAGAATATTTTCGATAAGAAAAAAAATTAATTATTCTTTGCTTTATAAAATTAAATCATAAATTTTTCTCTTTTCTCATTTCTTTTATCGCATATGTTCCGTAATTTGAATATGACGAATTTTCCGTACTCAAGAATAGCAAATTTGCGACCATTTTACTTGTTATTTGCGATCATTTTATTTTTGTTCCACAGTACATATTTTTGTAATTTGAATCTCAAATTTTTCTATTATACTTTTCTCCCAAAAAATTTCTTAATGATATATATTCACTCCGTTTAACCGTTCATTTTAAAATTTATCTTTAATGATATAAATTTGATCCAATAATTTGCTTATTGAAATAATTCCAATTCAAATCTATTCTATTTATCCTCTTTTGTTGATCAAAATTTGCATATAGAATTACGCAAATAGAAAAAAGTTTAATCTAAAAATAAAAACAAATTCTAAGCATAATAAAATAATGACATATTTTTTTAAAAAACAATATATTGCAATAATTTGAACATTAAAAATTTAATTAATTCGGCGATCAATCAATCTATCAAATGAATTTAAAAATAAAATTATTATAGCAATAATTTATTGATTTTAAAAGTATGCAAAGCAAAATAAAAATGAAATAAATTCTTTTTTTCCTAATTTTTGAAAATTTTTCGATGAAAAATTGATGAAAGTTTTTGTATGAAAAAAGTTTTGCTTTTGTCGTGCATTTTACATTTTATTTTTTGTAACTTAATATATCTTTTAATACTTCGAGAATTTTCAATAAATTATTCAAAAACTTTGTGAAAATTCTCTTTTCTTCAACCAATATGTTTACAACAAATCGTTACATTTCACATTATAAAATGCATAAATTTTTTTAAGAAAAAAAGTCGAGAATCTTAAAATTTACTGAAATTATCAGTGGGATAACATGATAGGTGAAATATATGTAAAAATAAATATGCCAAAATCTTTTAAAAATAAAAAAAAAGATAAAATTATCTCAGAGCGATTTGTAAAGTTTAGCTCAGGACGTTATGCAAAGTTTTTATATCGTGAATTCTTGAAGTTTCATTAGAACTGTCAGTTCGTGAAATTCTATTAAAAAAATAATTTCCATATATTATGCAATGATTAAATTCAATTCATCAGACATCATAACGCCAATAGATCAAAAGTTTTAGAAATAAAGAAAAATGTAATTAAAAATCTTAAACATGTACAATTTTTTGCAAAAAAAAATTTTCTTTTCATAATTGAACAGTATTTTTGGAAAAAAAAAGTTCGAAAATAATTTATGCTATAATTAACTTTATGAAATATCAATAATAAATAAAAAAATTATTAAATTAAGAAAAAAAAAAGATTTATCATTTCAGTATTGCATGCAAACATGCAGCATAAACATAAAATTACATTAAATATGCAAAAATGCTAGGATCATGAAAGGAGAATTTTTAGTAAATTAATGAAATACAATATGTATGGAACGAAATATATATGTACATTTATGAAGAAAATTTTTTAGTAGAATATACAGAGTAAAATTAAATAGAAAAATTAAATTTTGAAGAAAATTATGGATGAATTATATGAATTTATTTATCTGCTCTGCTGTTAGTACAGCAAATTCTCATAAAAAATTGCATTTTTTATCCATTTCATAACATTCAAAACAATCTATCAATCAGTAATATTAATATTTTTAAAAGCTACAACAAAGTTTTCAATATATAATCTGTTTATTTACATGTTATATTGCAAATTGAAATTGTCGTTGGATCAGATAATCTCAAAATTTTAGGCTTTTTATAATTGTTTTTCAACAAAATATTAGGCGGTTGGATATTCCATCAGTCCTATACTCCTACTCATCACCAGCAATTCTAGTAACATCGCCTTCCACCATCATTTTTTTTTTTTAATCTACTACTCTACCTTTTTTTTTTTGATGACAAGAAAGACTTATGTTACTCGATTGGTGGTGATTTTGCGGAAAGGAATGTATTCGCGAACCAGCCTATCAGTACATCGTCTGATAAAGATTATATTGATTATGAAGATAGTTGCTATCAATAATCATTAGATTAGAAGTTATACCTTTTTTTGGGATTGAGAAATTGGGATGTTTGAGAAAGAACAGATAGAGAAAGGAATATATATATATATATATATATACAATATTTATATAAATTGTTATTCTTTGCAAATATCATTAAACTATTCAAATCCAGTTTTTTGAAAATAATTTCAATTTCCGCGCAATTCATGCAATCGATATTTTTGGAATTTGGTAAATCATTTTTTTTTAAACTTACGATCTGTACATTTTAATATAGATCATTTTAATATAGATGCGAAAAATGATTTTAAATTTAAACGATTGGTATTAATGTAAGCAAACATTTGGAAAATTATGATAGATAGATATGAAATTAAAAAACTAAAACATAAATTTTTTTAAAAATTTCAGACTTTTCATATTTGTTTTACAAAAAGATTTTGATATTAAGAATTTACAGTTTAATAAAAAAAAAAAACTTTCTTTTAATTTTAAAATTAATCACCGAAATAATCATATAATTAGATAGAAAGATTTTGAAGAACTGTAAATTCCTAATATTAAAAGTTTTATGATCGAATTATAAACTTTCTCTTTTATTGTGCTAATTTTGACGAATTTATTTATTTATCTGCATCACAATAAATTGACAGTTAACAAGTAATATTAATTTTTTTGTGAAAGCTTTGAACCTTTTATGATCGTTTTTAAAAAATCTTAGGCGGTTGGAAAGGCCAAACCTGTTACATCCTACACATCACTAACAATTTTGATAACATCACTTCCCGCTTTTATTGTATTTTTATTTTTTTATTTTTTTCTTTTTTTTTGGTCAATTTTTGTGACTTTTTTCTTTTTTGGTGCGAGAAAGCCATCGGTATCACTGATTGTTAGTGACTTTATGGAAAGGAATGTATCTGCGAACCAGCCTATTATGCATATATTCTGATACGGATTATATTGATTATGATGAGAACCGCTATCGATAATCATTAGATTAGAAGTTATATCTTTTTTTTTTTTTTTTTGAGACAAGAAATTGAGATAATTGAGAAAGAATAGACGAAGAAAGAAATATATGTATATATGAATGTTATACTTTGCAAATATCATTGAATTATTCAAATTGAATTTCATTTTCTTGCTCTTTTTTAATTCGATTTACTAAATCATTAGATATGGTGAACCGATATCGTATGATGATAATGCTGTTCGTGGAAATTCTGGATTATTTGGATTAACTACTTTAATTTCCTTACATAAAAGTAAGACTCGTTTACCTCGCGTATTTCTTTTTCGATTATTGGACTAGCGATTTATGAGCGTTTTCCATCTCTAATATAAAGATTCTTTTTATCTTTATATTAAAGATGAAAATTGTGAACCTTTGTAATGGAAACACGAACGCTTCCTTCTAGCGCGTCTATTGGACGTGTGTTTTTGTAAATAATTATGCATTGTTTTTTCTGAACTTCTGTTTTTAGTTGATAGAGTATATATAAAATCATAAAATCCATACTGGCAATTTACTTCTTGTTACTGTCTCGACACTAGAATGCTTCAGATTCTCACTTATTGCTTCTAGTCATTGAAGAATTCCTTCCATCGCTTCAGCTATTTTCATAAATTTGCCATATTTATCGATTAATACCTTGCTTATCAGTTCATAATTTTCTGGAGCGATATCATAACCTCTTCGCAACTCTAACCTTTTTAATATCTCTTCAGCAATACTTGTTATGTGCTCAAGAGTAAGCTCTTATAGTTAATAGCGCGTCTTCTCTCACTTTTCTATTTTAATTAAATTAAATAATTTTTAATTTTTCTATTTTAAAAATACATTGCTGAATTGATGCTGTTCCAAAATTCTTGCCATAACTTTGGATCACCACTGAAGATTGGTAGTGGAAGTAATAGCAAGCTTACTTGCTGTTGTTGAGTAGCTGGTATGTTTCTCTTGAAACGGTATATCGCCGATCTTCTTTTACCGTGACAAAAATAGAAGTTGCTTTTTCCTTTCACTGATAGCACCTCAAACTTCGGTAATTAAACTTTTATTAAGATAATGATAAGATATCATCGGATTCAATAAGACAATTTCTGACAATTAGATAATACAAGAGATAAGGGAGACCAAATAATACCTCCATTTACCCATCCAACTAACCTCGTTGAAGCACATCTTTTAAAATAGCTTTGATGCTCAAGATCTTCTTCTTTTGCGAAAGTGGAGGATACAATTCTACGGCTATGGGAAATAGCACCTTTGTTAGCGCAAAGCTCATTGATATAATGGGCGTATAATTTTAGCTTACATTTTACATTAGACATTAGAGAGTAAATCATCATGCACAACATATACTCAACAGTATTAAATCCATAATAAAGAAACCACTACATGGCTTAAATGTTATATTGCTAGTTCGAAATCATCAAAACAAATATTTAAAAGTATTGATGGTTTCCTTTCTATTATTTATTAAAAAGTTTATCGTCGACCGCGTATTTTCTCGACCAGTTTTAATCAGTGATTACCAATATGATATACCAATATAGAGTTCGAGGCGTTTGATTTTCTCTTTGATAATTCGTTTCTTGACCTCATATTACTTTTTTTAATAAAAAGAGCATCTTTTTGGTAAGTTTTGATCCGATGTTGATACATCGAGTTCATTTACTGTATCGAAAAGCTTTAGGTTCTTTTCTTTGGTTGGTTGAGCTGATTTAAATAGACTGGTAGACATCACTTTATCTAAGTCACCAAAAATTGTTATGGAAGATTTATCTTGAGATGTTGAGAAACTGAAAACTTAGATGGAGATTTGTTGTATAAGAAGCTTTATTATGGCAGATTTTATTTATCGCAACTGATGATACACAAATTATTTGAATATTGATAATACAATCGATAGCCTGAATTTCCTTTGATTTAGGAAAGATTTCTGAGGATTTATTGATGTTGGAGTTGTAGAGTAGAATTTGGAAGCGTGATAATGTAGAATGCGGGCAAAGAAGAGGATCAGGAGATGTACACCTAAAAATATATGACCATGTATGGATGTGATCACCTTCTGATAACTTCCTGTTTTATGTAGGTTTGCAATACATTAAGCAATGGCCCATAACCTGAAGAATGATAATCAAAATCTGAATGGTTATGATGCTTTAAATAACTCCTTCAAACAAAATTGACATTAAACGGAATTACCTTGCTTGGAAAATATGAATTAAAATAATTTTATATTACAAAATCACTTGAATTATACCGAGATATTCAATAATACAGATATTGTAATTATTTTCAACATATTAATATTATAAATATTTCGGTTATTCGAAAAAAATTTGTTTAGTAAATTTATCAACAATTAAGTATTTGTTCAAACAAATCTTCTAAGTCACTTATTCCATTTAAAAAAAAAAAAAGTAAAAATATGAATGAAATTTTTGTTATTCCAAAGTTTAATGAGAATTTGAAATCAAAATAATGAAGATAACTGAAAAACATCATCGATATCAAATTTCAATTTTGGACTTATATAATCTGACAAATTGTCTAATTTCAAAACTACAAATTTGAATTACTCTTACTGCAATGCAATTAAATTTTCAAGCAAAAAAAAATGGAAATTTATTAAAAAAATACAACAAATAATAAAACTAATAGCAAATAAATAACCGATAAAGAAATTGATAGTTTCAATTTTAATAAGTACTTCAAAAATAAAAAATGTCATAGAACTGATAACAAATCATTTGATAAGTTACTGCTACCATAAATTATTTAAAAGCAAAAAGTACTCAAATACAGCAAAGGTAAATGATTACAAGCTTGTCATTACCGATAATAAAAATTAAAAATTCAACATATATCAAAGAAAATGGATGAAATCAGAAAGAATATGAAGGCCAAAGTTGAATAATAAGGCCAAATATATTAAGCAAAAATGCAAAAAAAAACAGAATTTGCTGATAAAAAACAGAGCTAGACTTTTGTATAAACATTATAATTTTTAGATCATTTTATGAAACTTGAAAAAATTTTACCATTTTTCACATCAGATCAACATCATTTCCAAATACTTATCATTTTAAGTAACATGATATACTTTGGTACACTTATTGTAGGCAAAAAATATCAATGAAAAATTTATAATTTAATTTTAGAATTAATCATGAAAAATGATGAATTGAATCCAATAATTGCGTAGAACGATCAAGTGTATTATTTGTTCTTTGTAAATTTTTTGGAAATATTCATTTATGGAAATTTTCCATGATGAAAATTAATAATAAATAGATCGAAACAGATCTAGTTTAAACCATTATTTTGGAAAATAAAAAACCAATACTTTAATATTAGAGCTGAAAATTGGTCATTAGAAATTATAATTTGACATATGAAATTATGAACAAAACAAAGAAATTATAATTAAATGTGAAAAACAATGAATAAAATATAAAAATGTAATTTCGTATAAAGAATTACAACTCAATTTTAGAATTAATTGCAAGAAATGATAAATTAAATCATATAATTGGATAAGAAAATTAAGTTTGGAAGAAAATTATAGCTGAATTATTCCTTTTAACTACGTAGATAAAATAAACATTTCAGAAAACTGTGAATAAACGAAAGTATTTTTTATCCATTTCTTAACATCTGAAGAAATCTTTTATGTTCAAGCAATGGTCAAAAAACTAGTTATTAATTATACAAATTGAAGCATTAAAAAATAAATCTTTTATGAGTTTAAGTTTAAAAGCTTTAATATATAACCTATCTATCTATACTTCATATTACAAATTGACATTTATCGCTGGGTTGAAATTTTAGACTTTTTATAATTGTTTTCAACAAAATATTGGGCGGTTGGATATGCCAGGCTTATCACATCCTACACATCACTAACAACTTTGATAACATCACTTCCTACCATTTTATTTCTTTTAATTTTCTCTTTTTTGGTGGCGAGAAAATCCATCGATTTATCGGTACCACTCGATTGGTAATGATTTTGCGGAAAGGAATATATCCTCGAACCAGCCTATTATGTACATCATCTAATACGGATTATATTGATTATGATGATAATTACTATCAATAATCATTAGATTAGAAATTGTACCTTTTTTGGATTGAGAAATTGAGATAGTTGAGAAAGAATAGATAGAGAAAGGATATATATATATAATGTATTTTCAAATGTCATTGAATTATTCAAATTGAATTTCATTTTCTTATCCGCCTTTAGAAAATAATTTCAGTTTCTGGAGAAATTCATGCAATCGATATTATTAGAATATTTCATAGATCTTTTTTTTTTGTAAAATATAATTGTTTGATCGATTTAGATAACTTAATACAATATAGTTCTTATTTTATCAGTTTTTCTTCTATTATCACAGTTTCTTGACCATAAAAAGAGAGCATCTTTAATCTGCTGATTATTGACAACAATAATATCAAAGTGTAGTTAATAGAAATTGATTGTGATGAAATTACACCACATCTGGCTGGTTCAGAAAGCGATTCTTATATCTGCTTGCTATTATTCTCTGAGATGGAGCATTATCATTCTTATCAATATCCAAAAAATAAAATGGGAAAAATGTGGAGGCGATTGAAATGGATAAAAAATCAGCAATAACAGCAAGTTGAATCGATAAGCATTAAGTAGGTAATGCGCATTTTAATAACAATTAAGGTTACTTCAAATCAAAAAAACCGCCAGGTGATTTTTGGTAAACTTCAAATCAAAAAAATTGCCAGGTGATTTCTTTCAGGATATAAAAATTTTACTAACTGAAAAAAATATGAGATATAAATTCAACACTATATAACAAGCAGTGATATTTCTATATTATATATTATGCAGATTTCTTCTATTATCGTTAACTTATCACTTAACCACGAAATGATGATAATTTTACTGATTGAATCTGCTCAATTTGAATGATAAACACTAATTTCTTGCTTTAACCTGTTCCTTTCCCTTATCGCCAATTTATCACTCAACCATGCTAAGGTGTCATTTTTAATCTTTCTGAATAGTTGAGAAAAAATATTATTCGGATCGCATTGCAAACTATATAAATCATCTGTCTTTGCTATATTGCTTCTGTCTGGCTTGATTAATAAATTAAAACAGATATCTTCTATATGTTCGATTTACGTAGATTGAAATTTTAAAAATAATGATATATTTGAATATTTGGACATTTGTATAATATATCAAACTTATATTAGTTATGCTATTAACTCAATTAAAAAATTTTGACATCTTAATCATTAATAAGTTTTTGTTTTCTGATCTTAAATTTCATGTGATATTATTCAGAAAAGGAAATGATGATTATTGGAATAGATATTATAAAAATTATGATCAATTCATTAATTCTTGACAATTTCATTCATTTTAATCAACTATGTTAGCATTAATTGTTCCACTTGAATTAAGCAAATAATGAAATATTTGAGGAAAATTTTTATTAAAATTATAAACAAAAAATTTATGAAAAACAGTAAATGAAATGTTAAGGAAAATTGTTAGTATAGCGATGAAATTTTCTAAAATTTCCATATTTTTACATGAAAACATGAATTTCATTAGAAAGTTAAATTTTTTTGTTAATTTCTGATCTGCGCATTTTATTATAATAATATTAATTTGAGGCATAGATTTTTGCAAAATGAATTTAAATTTAAATGATTGATATTAATGTACTCAAATATTTAAAAACAAAAACAATGTTAGATAAATATTTAAATTATAGCAAAGTTTTTAAAAATTATTTTGCGTAATATTTGATATGCTGAAATTCTATAATTTTTTAATTTTTATTTATAACATATATCATCTATTTAGCTTTCTTCTTTTCTTCCGAACATTTTATTTAATATTTATTTTTATTAATTCCATAATAGATGATTTTGAAAATAAATATAAAAAAAGGAAAGCGAAATTGATCAACAAATTTTTCTTTATTACTCATGTTTGTTTGTAAATTTATCATTAAAATTTAAATTCTTTTAATTTGAAATTAAGAATGAGAAATGTTATTTTAAACTATTCGATAATTATGATTTTAAAGATGTGATGAATAAAACGAAAGAGAAGTGCTCATTTGATGTCCTCATTCTCGAGAATATTACTATTATAAGTGTGATTATAATCTATCAATTGTAAACTGATAAAATTTACCCCAATTAATTTAATGGGAACTGAGTAGATGAAATGGGAAATTATGATATATAAGCGTAATAATTTAAAAATATTATCAATTGATTATTTATTAAAGCAAATATAGAAATTTGCAATATTTTAATTAGTAATTAATTATTTAATTTAGATCAATTTTTGTACGAATTAGTTGTGTAATTTCAAATTATTTATTTTCTGCTTATGTAACACAACTACTGCATTTTCACTTTTAATATTAATAATTAATAATAATAATAAAAATGTTAATAATGATAGTAGTAGCAATAATAACAATGACAATAGCATTAATAATAATAATAGTAATGATAATTATAATAATAACAGTAATAAAAATAATAGTACTAATAGTAATAATGATAACAATAATAATGCTAATAAGAAAAATATTAATAATAATCCCCATAATAGTAATGGAAAAACTGTAGTTTTTATAACATAAAAGTTTATATTAATAATGCCAAATGATAGTGTTTTAAAATTATAATTTTCTGAAATCGGTTTTATTTAAAATTCTGAAATCGGTTTTATTTAAAAAAATTCTTCTGAAATTACATGCGTTTGTCGCATTATTCAGCGAAAATTAAAATAAAAATAATTAATCAGGTTAGTACCATAATATTTTTAGTAATATATGTCTTTTAATTATATTAGCTATAGATTTCCGATATCCATTTATACTAATAATAGAAAATGCTTCACAGAATATTTTGTTTTAGCAGTATCCGTTAAATGTTAATTTAATCAATTCAATGTTAATCAATTAATTTTCGGATATCAATTTCATATCTACTAGTCATTTATTTATTTATTTCTCATTATTATTAAATTTAATTGAAAATGCTTAAAAATTTTTATTAAAAATAAATTTGAATGTATGAATGCAATTCGTTTTAAAAATTTATTTCAAAAAAAAAAGTTATTTGGAAATTTCGTTGTCTACTACTTTTGAAGATATTTTTAAAAACAAAATTGAATAGCAATGTTGAAAATAAATAATTTTTTTTCCTTTTATTTTTGAAATCAGTCAATCTATCAGATGAACCGCTTTTAGCTTTTATTTTTGTATTCAGGTGATACTTTTATACATCGCAATATTCATCATGAATCATTCATCAATCTGATCGTATCGAACGTGTTTTTTTTTTTTTTTTGGATTCATACAACTTGTTTGGGTTTTAAATATAAACATGAATCAAATTAAATTCAATTTTAACCTAAATTTGAACACTTGTTTTCAAGTTTTTTTGATTTCTCTTTTTTTCACTTCATCAACAATGGATTTATAATTTTAAATAAATTTTTAATTTCCATTTTTTTATATTTTTAAATTCTTTATAGTAATATAATTGATTATAAAATGAATTTTTGTTTCAAATCTTGATGCATTATTAAAAATTATTGTTGTGAATTTTATAATAGTTAGTTGGAAAATTTGTTCCATAAGATGAATTCCATCTCACAATCAATTATATTATATTAAAAATTAAAAATATTAATTTCCAATTATGATTTTACATTTAATTTCAAATTTTTCTATAAACAATATTTGAAAATATTTAAAAATCAGTTAAAATCAAAAAGAATGCTATCAACAATCATTCATCATGATACAATCATTGCTATTCTTATCAATATTGCATATATCAATTTAATCGCTTGCATCGATTTTTCAAAAATTGTTAATTGGGGTAAATTTTTATAAAAAATTCTTTTCCTCTTTGCTTTGTTTTACAAATATTTTTTTAAATTTATTTATTTTATAAAATATTGTATGAGCTATAAATAGAAATTAAAAAAATTTTAGAAAAGCGAACATTGACATGTTTGGGTGATGATATTCAAAATGAATTTAATGATGAAAGTATTTGTAAATTAACAATTGCTGATAGTACGAAACTTCTTGAAACTGAATGTTATGATGAGGAATATTTGGAGGAATCATTTGATGAAAGAAGGCGAAGTAATGATTCAATTTTATTTTATTAAAAATTTAATTAATTAATATATGATAGAAAAGTTCGTCTAAGCTTGAAACGTTTTTTATTGTTTTAAAAAATTGAATCATCATTTTTTAATATGAATATTGAAAAATATTCATATTAAATCTGAACAATTCATTTTTAATTTAAATAAAGCATTTTAAAATTATAAAATTCTCAAGATATACTAGAAAGTGTGATTCAAAATTTTAAATAAATTAATAAAAATATTCTTTTAAAATGCTTTTTAGTTTTATTATAATTTAAACTTATAATAGTTTAAGTAAATTAGTAATTATGAATCTCATATAAGATTACAGCATTGACTGCATCATGAAATTAAATTATTGAAAGAAATAGGCAAATAAACAAACTTAGAATTTTCTCGATAATTTCTCGACAATATATTTCCGCAAATAGTAATCCGAATTAAATTTTAATATGTTTTTGCTATTATTTATTTATTTTTGTTTAATTTATTTAATGAAATTAATTTAATAAATGCTATGGATGATTCATAGCATCTTTTTTTTTAAATTGGTTTTTAGAATTTAATTTTTTCAAATTGCCATCTAATATTTTTGCATTAATTACCATTTAAAATATAATTTTAGATAGTAAGAGAATTTTACCAAAGAGTATTCGAACTGTTTGCAATATACAATGCGTAGGTGCCGATCGCGATTCAGTTATTTCGAAAATTCCTAATTCAGTTCATGAATGTATCCGATGGTATAATTATAATACTTTAAAAAAGGTAATCATTTTCTAGGCAATATTTCATTCTTATCATTATTGAAATTTCCTTATCATTTTTCTAGTTATATGTGAAGTTATAATTTTAACAATTATGCCAAATATGATATGAAAAAGAGAGGAAATGAAATTAAAATTTAAAATTTTCAAAATTCCCTCTTAAAAACTTTAATCGTCGTTTTGTTACCTTCGAATATGATAATTTCAAAATGAACGAAACTGAAAATGAAATTTATTCCGCTCATTAAAAAATCAAAAAGTTTTTTTTAATTTTAAAATAATTAGATATTATTTTTGATTTTACTTCATAACTAAATTTTAATTCTATTCAAATTCTGCTACGTCTATTGTTTATAATTTAATTCGAAGTTAATAAAAATTATAAATTATCAGTAATTATAAAAATAGATTGGAAGTTTTACAATTTTTTTTTAATTAACGAAATTTGATGTAAAAGGAAAACTAAAATGTTATATAAAATTTTATCCTTTTTATTTATTTTATTACAAAATTAACTCTTTCTGATTCCCTGCTCATATCTGTATTCCATATGTTTCTTTTTTTTTTTAACAATAATATTTCTTATCAATCATTAATATCGAATTACAATTTGGGCTATTCGATATTCAAATATTTTCATCATTTTCATCAAATATTCGATATTAAGTTCCGTTATTATAATTTGCATTAATTATTTGCATCATTTTATATTTTTATCAATTACATGATAGTTATATATTTGATCATTTCAAATTTGTAACATAAATTTCATACTCTTTTATGAGCATAATTTTATTTAGAGTTATACACCATATCAATTACTTGACAATTATTTAGAGTTATACACTATATCAATTACTTGATATTATATTTCCAAATAATATTTATATTTTTGTTAATATGGTATTATATTAATTATTCAGTATTACATATTCAATATTTATCACTTATTTGTTATTATATTTTCAGATTTACATTTCGTTTTAATTAATTATACAGTTACTATCAGTTATTTTTGATAATGTATTTTGTAGGCGATCAATGGTATATGTGGAGATCTGGCAAATGTCGTAATGCAACGATAACATTTGAAGTACATTGTGGTTTTTCTAACACATGATCCAAATAATATTAATATTTTAGCACAAAATAATATTAGCCTTTCAACAAGAATTCATTTATAATATTATTAAATTGTAATATCAAAGAAAAAAAAGAAAAATTAAATTTTATAATTTTATTTGAATAATAAATAATGTAAATATTTAATTATATTAGTAATAAAATTCTATAAATACGAAAAAAAAAGAATTTTAAAAAAATATATAGCAATTTAGAATAAAAGCTCCAAGATATTTAAATATGAAATTAATTTTAATTGAAGTAATGAATTGATCAACTAATTAATTAATAGTCAATAATGAAATGATTAACTTTATTATCATGAACAAATCCTAATCATACTAAAGTTTGGAGAGAGGAAAAAAAGGCAAGTGAATTAGTTTATGCCATTTCGTTGAATACACCAGTTTTAGTAAGAGGTAAAAATAAAAAAAAAAATAAGTCTCATAATTAATAGACAAAGATTATGGACTATGTATATAATATAAAGCAATAAAATCTCTTAACTTCCAGCTTATCAGGAATCATCAATTTTTTTTTTTAGAAAAAATTACTGAAATGAAATGGTAAGCTTATTTGATCTAATTAATGGTAAATTTAAAATTGTAAATAAATTGTATAAAAGTTTATATATACAATAAAACACTAAGAAAAGTGACTGCTTCTGAGCACATATTTGGTATAATTAGGTTGATACAAAAAAAAAAATTGATTTTTAATTTATCAATTTCAAAAAATTAAAATAGGAGTTAATTTTTTTTTTCGTATCAACCTAGTAACAAACAAAAAAGAAAAGAATTTAAAAAATTGCTATCGGTAATGAAGTTCTATATTTAAATTTAATATAACCAAATAAGTATTTATAAATAAATACCGTAATATTCATACGAAAGGAATACTGTAATGCTTGGCAATTAATTTTGATATTAATCCAAGCAATTGAAAATATAAATAAGAAATTCATATTTTTATATAATTCGACGCTTCTTAATTTATATAATACGTTACTGATATGATTATAGCACTTCAGATACCGTTTATTCAAATAGTGAAATTTGTTGTTTATCAATGATAGCATATGCAAATGATATTATGCCCGTTTTGTAAATAAACTGTCTCAGAAACTGACAAAAACTTTTCTACAAGTGTTTGAAAAACAAAAATTGGAAAGAAAAAAATAAGATAGAATGAGACGAATGACTGATGTAACTGATAAGAATGAAAGATATGGAAAAAAGTTTGAAAGAAATGATAAAAAAATTGATTAATGATAATTGCAAATTTAGTTGTATTTCGAATATTTTCAATGCTACTAATATGTGAAGTATTAATTTGAATGAATCATTTTAATTGCTAATGCTAAAAATGATTAATTAATTATATCAGAATTATATTGTAAATTTTATTTTCTTCGATAGGAATCCTGTTTAATAAAGGTGGATATGAATACAATTAAAATGATTTAATTGATTACGATTGATAAGCAAGTTTTTAATAAAAATAGTTATGGGATGTGATAAAAAATTATTTGAAATAATTTTGGTTTTTTTTCCATTTTTTATCGAAAAAGAATTACAACATAATTTTAGTATAATTAGATGAATTTAAAATTTTGAATTGCATATATACATATTAAGTATCCGTTTGTAACATAAAATTGAAACATTAAATTTGATAAATGAAATTAATAAAAACAAACGAAAACAAAAAAAAAAATTGGTAATCAATTTATCATACTATTAAACTCTTTGGCAATATTAGTATATGATTCAGATTAAAAATCGAAATTAAAAAGAGGAAAAATCTTACGATATTAAATATGACATATGAAATTTTTATCATTATCAATTGATATATGATAATACATCAAATAATATCATAAATATTGTCGATGGATTGCAAAAATATTAAATCTGAAAACTGCCAATTTATCATTGAATTTATCTTAATTTCTAATTTTCAATAATATTTACTTTAATTTCTAACTGCATCCATAATTTTCGTCAAGAATAAAATGCTCGAAAAGCAAAGATTAATAATCTTATCAATTGTAAATTCGTATTATGAGAAAAAGTATTGCTTACCAAATAATATCGTAAATGTTTTTAAATAGTCGCCATTTAATATTCATTTATTTCATACTGTAAAATTTATTACAATATCATTAAATTTATGATGTAATTGTTATTAATAACAAATTATGCAAATTTGCTTAATTATTTAAGATAAATTTGTAATTGTATCAAAATCTATTTTGCTAGAATTGAATACATAATTTTTAATCAATAAAATATATTTCACATTCTATTCCTATCGTTTTTATCGATAATTTATCGATTTAAAAGCTTTTTTTTTTTTTACTTTATTTTCTTTTTCTTTTTATGCGAAGAAAGAAATCAAACTTGTAATAATATACTAAAATTTAAATTTTTCTAATAATTTCTGATCGAGAAAAATTATTAAAAAATTCGAATTAATGAACTTCCAAACCTTCTCTACCTACATATCCCATTCTAAATTAGTTATCAATAGTTTCTTTTTCTAATTAAAAAATTTCGAAAAGAAAAATAAAATTTAAACAAACTTTTAAAAATTCCATTTCATGCACAAACTAAATCAATTTCAAATATATTGATAGAAACTGATAAATGATCCAAAATTGGCATAATTAGATTGGAATAATTACACCATCAATTAAAATCTGAAAACATATATCAACTAAACTGTTATATGTTAAGTAATTAATTTAAAAAAAAAAAAAAGAAAAAAACCGATTAGGAAAAATTTACGCACCTTTAAAATTTAAAAATCTATGAAGAAAAAAGGAAAAAAAAGGAAATACCATTTTATACTAAATAAATTATATTAAATGAATACAAGTTATGCCTATTTTGTATATTTAAAAAAAAAAATTTTTTGTTAAAATATTCGTTCAAAAAGTTTCTTTTTTAATATACAAAAAGTCATTATTTCCATTTTTTTTTTTGATGCGCTTTTAATAGATATAGCATTATTAAATATTAACATTAATCTTTTGTTGGAGAAAAATTTATTAATACTATCTAACCGTTAAAAGTAGTCATTTTAATTCATCTATACCGAACAATACTTTTAATCCATCGATATCGAAAAATGCTTTTAATCCATCGATATCGAAAAATGCTTTTAATCCATCGATATCGAAAAATGCTTTTAATCCATCTATATCGAAAAATGCTTTTAATCCATCTATATCGAAAAATGCTTTTAATTCACCTATAGTGAAAAATACCTTTAATTCACCACCTATATCGAGAAATAATTTTACTCATTTATACTGAAAGCTAAAGCTTTATTTATTTATTTTTTTCAAAATTCATTAAATTTTTATTCTATAGATGGATTAAAAGCATTTTTCGATATAGATGGAATGACGTGAAGAATTTTATGCAAAAGAATCAAACATCTACAATTGCCGTGAAATGAAATTACTTTTAATGACGACAAATATGATAATGAATCTAAGCATGAAAATATTAAATAGAAATATGCTTTTCTAATTAATTATTAATATTTGGATGGATATAAATAGAAATATGTATCGAATATTAACGATTCTCGAATGAATGAATAATATTGATTTCGTATAAATGGAAGAAATTATTGTGGAGGAAGAGAAATATTTGATAAACATAAACATATATATATATATATATTTACATCAAATAACAGAATTTAATGATTGAAAAAAAAATTCTAATCAAAAGTGATTCGAAAAAAATAGTTAAAAAGGAAAATGAAATATTTTTGAATTAAATATGTAAATATAAATATAAAATTATATATACAAATATCAATATTTTTCTTGCTTACTTATTTCAATTTATAAACATCAGATAATCCCATCGAAACATCTATATGAATAAAAATGAATATATAAATACATAGTTAAAATACTATGAATATATTTCATAGCATATCACTTTATCGTATCACTTTATCCATAAACTTTCATTTCAAAAAGGGAAGAACTATGATCTAATTAAATTCACTTCATTCATTTTTTTGAAATTAAATAAAATATTGATGCAATAGCAGGATATAACACAATAATAATTAACTCACCTATTTGTTTAATTCAGTAAATAATATGTAAAATTGATCTTAATGTAATATATTATAATAGTGACATGTCAATAATAACAGTAATAATAATAATAATTAGTAATAATAATAATAATAATAATAATAATAATAATAATAATAATAATAATAATAATAATAATAATAATAATAATAATAATAATAATAATAATAATAATAATAATAATAATAATAATAATTAATAATAATAATAATAATAATAATAATAATAATAATTAGTAATAATAATAATAAAATTAACAATGCAAACATAGAGTGATACAAAATTTTCTTTTTTTATTCTTTAATTTATTATAGAAAATAAAAAAGAATGAAATTTCTGCAATGATAAATTTTTCTAATTATAAAATCTTCTAATAATAATGTCTTTCAAATGATAAATTGTAAAGAAAAGTTTAACAATTGAACAAATTGGATTCAATTCAACTTATATATTAAATTATTATTCTTTTGATCAATTTTCTCTCTCAGATTCAGATTACCTTAAAGAAGTTGAAAATCCTATCATTAGTAAAATAATCAATCATTTCTATCCGTTTTTATATCTAACGAAATATTTAAGTTCGAAATATTTAAAATTGAGTAACCAATAGATTTACTAATAAATCTCGAAATTTTTTCTCCTTTAACTTATTCAAAGACATTTATATTTGTAAATGATGGATAAATGATTTTATGCATTACTAATATTTCGATGATTATAATGATTCACGATGAGATGATTCACGTTTTTAATTATTGTTTAATTTATCAATAATAATTAATATTAAAGTAATTGAAGTTGGCGTGTAATATATCAACAATTTGAAAGAAATAGAATATTTACAATCTTGAATAGTTTAGATCATCGGAATTTTACGTAAATAATTTGGACGATAGGGAAATTTAAAATGGTCGATTGTACAAGTGATGATGAGATTGATACATTGAGCAATCAAAACAAACCGAATGGATGATGAAATATTGAAAAATTTTAGATAACGGAAGAATTTTATGACAAAAATGATTCTATATTAATGCAATAATAAACAAATGTTTGTTTATTTTCTATGAAATAAAACTTTTCAAAGTTAATTTTTCGTTTTTAATTTTTAGTAAGCAGAAATAAATAATAATCAAAAATATGAAAAATAGTGAATGTGTAAATAAAAGTTATTGAATTAAAGTTACGATATAATAGAAAAATCAACAAAAAAAAGTTCGAAAATAAATTGATTAATTGAAATGTTTGTTTAGCAAATGAGAGATTGTAGTAAAATAAATGACCAATAAATAACATTTCGTTTCTTTCATTTGCTCATATATATTATTTATTGTTTACTATTATCATATGATTCCACTTTTCGTTAATTCTTTTTATTTTTTAAATTGTTTTATTAATATTTAGCTAATTTTTATTTAATTAAGAATGATAAGAAAAAAAGACATAAATTTAATTTTCCAAAATTTCAAAATATAATAACATAATTTAATTAACATTTCAATAAATTATGACATTATGAAAAAACTTTTAGAGATACAATTGATAAGTTCAAAATTTGCTAAGAAGCAATATCGAATTAAAAGATTAAAAATGCATAATGAAAATGAAAAGAGAGAAAACAACATTGTTGATCAAATAATTCAAATGATAAAAGATGAAATGAATAAATTGTGGTATTAATGAAATAATAGTATTGTTAAAATGTAAAAATGTAAGATTACTTTACACAACATTCCACAATAATTTTCGCATTTTTATTTTCTTCAGAATTTTTTAATTTCACATTCGTTTTGTCTTCCGTAAACTTATTAGTTTAACATTATCAGTAAATTTCACATTTTTTTGCTTTTTTTTTTAAATTTCATTAATTCTACAATTTTTGTTTTCGTCAAATTTCCATTAATTTCACGTTTATTTTTCTTTTTTGTCAATTTTTGATTTTTTCTTTTCTTTCTTGCATCATCGTGAAAAAGAAAAATCGGATTTTCATAAGTCATTCTTTCGCAATATCCATCATTACTGATTGCTGCATGATTTTGATTGATGAAAGATATAATTAATCAATTAATCATGCATGTTAAAGAGAATGAGAATGATACTATGAAAGTACAGAATAATTATCATGCATTATCTAATCATTTAATTAAACTTCAATTAATTTCAGCTTTCATCTGGTCTTGATAAAATTTTATTACTTTTGCAAATATTTATGAAAACTTGCATATGTAAAAATTAAATAAACCAACGAAAAAATTTAAGCAATTCGAAGTGTTTGATAAGAAAGAAGAGAGAAGGAAACAGAAAAGGAGAAAAAAATATGAAAAATAAAATTCCTAGCGGTTTTCGTTGAAGCATCCTAGCATTGATACAAAGGTGGTTTATCATCTCATATCTATCAATTCAATTTTTTATTTTATCGCTCGCCCCTACCTCCACATTTTTATGTTTTGAATATCTGATTAAGATGATAATAATTACCGCAAATATCTTGTAACAAATAGACGTAACGAATGCTCCACAAACCAGCCAGATAATTAGATTTATTTTTATCAAACACAAGTTACATTAACCATGGTCCGTAATTGCTATCAATAATAAGCAGATTAAGAATGATCTTTTTAAATGTGATAATAGAAGGAAAACAGATAAGATAAGAAGTATATAATATACATACACGAGCTATTTTTACAGCATACTGATTTCCCTAAATCAGTCAAATGATCGTATTTGCAAAAAAAAAAGGAATTCTTGCTGTGAAAGATACTTTTTGTTCATCACAAGCATATAATTTGGATAAATGTTTTTAGTGATAATGAAAGAATTTAACATTAATAGACATTATATGAGGATTATTATATAATATGGCAAGTAGAATCAATCTTTGAAATTGAATAATCGTATTCGTTAGCAAATAATCCTATCAAAAATCCCCAGTAGAAGTAATAAGCTACAGAAATTCATTTGAATTGAATTTTGCGTTGAACACCGAGAAAAATTCTGGTGATTGTACATATTGCAAGTTTACCATTTCATTGAATAGAATATGCACATACGTAAACGTGATTAGTAATCCAGAAAATGAATGGATGTCTTTCATAATAGGAATTGCTTTATGACATTTCCAACATTGCACATAAACTTGATAATAAGAGATAAAATGAAAATAATTTAACCTAAAAAAAAAAAAAGATTTTGTTCATTCTACAACGCCTTCTATTTACCAAGAATGGTTCATACAGGATACACATTCAATATCTACGCTTCATTCAAGCAAGTAAGACGTCATACTGATTAAAGATTGAAGGACAGATTGAAAATATTTCGTCCCACAACTCCTGTAATCATTCGTTTCATCTTAGGAAACATTATACAATAGAGTAGTTTGATTATTTGAATATTTATTAAAATTATTTTAATTTCTCCGATATTTACATCAAAAATTCTTAGCGGTTTCGATTAAAACTATTCCAATAGTACTACAAAGAATGGCATTGCTACTCGATATTCAGCAATCTCATTTTTCATTTCAATCTATTCTGATTTTCGAAATATTTGACTTTTTGATAACGCATTAGCTACAGCAGAAACTTTAACAAAATAAACCAGGACGAATGCTTTACGAACAAGCCAAATATTGAGTCAAATTTTGGCACAATCAAGTTACATTAATTATAGCTGACATTTATTATCAATTAATTAACAAATTAAAGACATTCTCTTTTTTATGGTCAAGAATTTGTGTGATAATAAGAGAAAAGCAGATAAAATAAGAACAGGATAATCGAAGTAAACATTACTATTTATTCATTGGATTGAGTTGTCTAAATCGATCAAAAAAGATTATATTTTACAAAAAAAAAGGATCTATCAAATATTCTAACAATATTGATTGTATGAACTTCTTCAGAAATTGAAATTACTTTCTAAAGGCGAAGAGGAAAATGAACTTCAATTTGAATAATTCAATGATATCGGCGAAGAATAGCAATTCGTATATATATATATATATATCATACGTACATATATATATTCTTTTCTGATCTATTCTTCCTCAACCCGAAAAAAAAAGGTATAATTTCTAATCTAATGATTGTTGATAGTAACTATCATCATAATCAATACAATCTGAAGATGTACATAATAGGCTGATTCGCAGATGCATTTCTTTCCACAAAGTTACTAGTAATCTAGTGATGTCGAAGGGCTTTCTCGCAATCAAAAAAAAGTGAAAAAAATTAGAGTAATAAAAAAAATTAGAAAGCGATGTTGTCGAATTTGTTGGTGATATGTAGGATGTAATAAGTTTAGAATATCCAACCATCTGACATTTTATTGAAAAACAATCACAAAAAGTCTGAAGTTTTTCAGAAAAAAATTTAAGATTATTTGGCAACAATAAATCTCAATTTACAATACAAATTCAGATAGATTAGATTATATATACATTAAAATATTCTAAAAAAATGATTAAAATTGAACTCATAAAAGGTTTATTCTTTAGCTCTACAATTCATTTAATCAATAATTAGTTTTTTGATCACTGTTTGAACATAAATGATTATTTCGGATGTTAAGATATAAGTAAATAATAATTCTGTTTATTTATTGGTTTTAGTTATATTTATTAATTATCCATTTAGCAGATAAATAAATACATCAAAGTTAGCATATTAAAAGGAAAAAATACATATATATTATTCAGCCGTAATTTTCTTTCAAACTTCATTTTCTACTCAATTATATGATTTAATTTTTTTCACTATGTTACTTATCAATCATATGTTATCAATGCTATCACTTCCTTCAATACTGCAGCGATTATTAAAGTTTGATTTTCCCTAATTTTATGAATTTCTGCTCTTTTTTGCTTGAAACTTTAATTGCATTGCAGTGAGAGTAATTCAAATATGTAGTTTTGCTTTTAAAATATGAATCTTCGAAATGTAAATATGAGATTGAGTTTTGAAATTAGATAATTTGATCAGATTATATAAGTCTGCCAGTAAAAATTTGATATTAATGATATTTTTCAGTTATGCTTCATTTTCTTAATTTTCAATTCCTATTAAATTTTGGAATAATAAAATTTTTTCGTATTATTTTTTTGAAACATAAAATAAATGATATAGAAAGGTTTTTTTGGATAAATATTGAATTATTGATGAAATTACTGAAAGTAATTGTAAAATGCTTTCAATAATGCTTTTTATCAATTTTGTGCTATTTTTTTGCAAATAAAAATGTGTAATTTAAAAGCAAATTTTTATTTTTTTTTGCCATCATTGATGATAGATAGATCATTATTTAAAAGAAATATAAATCTGAAATTTTAGTAATAGAAAAAAATTTGGATAAAAAAAGATTTTATCTGCATGAATCTGTATAAAAGGCAAGATAAATTTGTTTACATATAAAAGATAGATCATAATTTAGAATTCAATTAAAAATTTAATTACCATATTGAATGATGATAATTAATGTCTATCATGTAAGATATAATATGTTGCATAACTTACACATAAAAATTCCTCTCTTAATAATAATTATTATATCGAAGCAAATAATTGCATCGAAGAAAATGTCATTCAACGAATTTATTGAAACTAAAAAATGTTAAACTGAATATTTAACATAAATTACATTAAAATTATAAATATTGAAGGATTAATTCCGATTTAAAGTTAAATTATAAAACGAAATTCAAAACTGACGCAAGACCTAATATGGATATAGAATTTTTACGTGAAATGGCCTAATTTATACGATTTTCTTCTTCTTCGAAGCTGAACTAAAACTAAATTGATTAATTTAAATATACTGATAATATCATTCATTAGTATTTCTCTATTAGAATGATCGTTTTCGATGTATTATCAACTTAAGATTGCAATTTAGTGTCCAAAAATTTGATAAAACATATGGATGATTGATTATCAAAATTTGCAATAACAAATCAAACATTTGCTTCTTTATTAAATAAAAGAAAAAGCGGAAAAAATTGCAATTCTTGTATTTGTCTTTCTTAAAAGTCTATACTGAAAACTAATATAATAAACATACAAAATAAATATTTTCAAAATTGTTTGTCAATTTGGCTCTTGGCTAATTCCTTTTATTTTATATTGTAACCTTCTACTGTTGTCTATATTTCATCATTATTACACTTTATTTGATTGAATCTATTGCAAAATTAACATATTTGCTTATTTGGAAATTTTCTTTCATATTTTTCAAAATATTAAATTGTTTTCTAAATATAATACTATTAACAAGAATGGAAGAAAAGTCAGAAAAAAAAATAATTTTATATTTGAAATTATTTGTATGAGTTGGAAGAAATTGAATTTTTAGAATAATTTAAGATTCAAAAATCATTTGGATTGTTAGAAAGTTTTATTATCGGAAAATTTCTCCAATAATAAAAAATTATGCCTGCAAAAGTTAATTATCTTTTCTTTCTTTCTTTTTGATTTAAGAATTCAAGAAAAAAACAGTTTAGAAAAAGAATTATATATTTAAACAAAAAAAAAAAACATATTTTAATAATTTTAATTTTTAATAATAATAAAAACTTAATAATTTTGTATTGCTTATAAAACTAATTTTATTAGCAATTGTTTTACAAAAATTTTCGAATAAAAAATCAAATTTTTATAATTTCATTTTATTAATTCATTTCATAGGTTTGAATTTATAAAATGATTATTAATTTAGTAAATTAAAATTTACTAAATTAAATGTGAATAAAAAAGTTATCAGTACATGAAATATAATGTTAAAAGAGGGATAAATTTTGATAAATAATATGTTCAATATGATATCATTTTTAAATTAAATTTTACATATTGTACAAAATTATTCAATTTATTTTTCTAAATTTTGTTAAATTTTTAAAGCTATTATAAATATAAATTAATTAATATCAAAATTATATATATATCATATATATGATATATACTAGCATATATATTTTTCTTATCATCTATTTATCTCCTATCATTATAATTTCTCATAAGAAAAAAGAACCTATGTATTTTTTATATTCTGCTCATTGCTGACAACGAAATAGCAACTATGATAACATATAAGATCCTGCTTAGATATCTAATAACGGGCTGGTTCGTAGTGATACACACCTATTCCAACCGTTGCTGTATGCGAATAATTGATTATGCCATACTTCTTCCTGATACGCACATGTCATTCCCTCCACAAAAAAAAAAAAAAAAGAAGACAAAAGAAGACGAAGGAGAAAAAAGAAAAAAAAATAAGCGATACGAATTAATGAAAAAGGTTGATAAAAGGAAATATTAAGAAAACAACCTGTTATTATCAGGTTAAGTTAGTTGGTGGTTTAATCTAATTGCAACGTATATATATAGGTAGGTGTCATCTTCATGATTAACATCTTCATGATTAACCGCCCGACAATTTTTTCGTTATTTTAAAACAAGAGCCACACACAATTCAAGAGCAGGAGAAGCAACGGTGGCTTTACGAAAGAAAAATTGCAAACGCGATGAAAAGATACAATCTATCAATAGACGTTACGATATCGTTCATATTCTTTGAATTTTTCAATGTTCGTATTTGGTGTTCTTTTGTATTGCTCATTCGATTCAGCCCTTGTGTAGGCACGATATTGTGTTTATAATATCGTGTAAGCCAACATAGAAGAAAAATCGGGAGAAATTATTTGATCATAATTAAATTTACAATTCTATTCCATTTTTATCGACTCTTTTTTTTAATCATTTTTTTATTTAAATTTTAATCAGCAATCAATTTTTTATCAATATATGCAAATCATGTTGAATATTCATTCATAATTATGCAAATTTCAGCTCTGATTTTATATTTTAATAGGTCGATTACGATATTTTAATAGTTTGCTTTCTACAAAAGAAGTTGGACGGTCTAATTTACGGAATACATTCTTGACACTACCAACATCCGTGAGGATCAGAGAAAACTAGGGAGAAAGAAAGCAACACTAACATCCTGCACAAGAAGTGGTGTATCGTTGTAGAAAGTATGATCGACTGACCAGTCCATTTAACCATCAATCCCGTTTTGCGGGGTTATAGATTATATCAACCATAGAAATGGTTGCTTCCAAATTTAGATGGATAAAAAGTTCAACTTTCTCTACTTCTCTCTCACTCTTCTTGATTCTCTCCTGCTCTTTTTCCTTTAATGAAAAGATTTCCTTGATTATCTCTGATATGATCAAGACTGACGCAAGAATAAAACTAGTATTTTAATTATGTTTATAATTAATTTCTGATTTAAATAAAATGTCAAATTTGAATGAAATTCTTTACGAAATCAAAATTTCAATTATACATTTATGATAAATATACTAATTAATTATTATGCATTATTTTGATTTTGAGAACATATAATATTTACCATTTTTTCGAAGAATCTGAATCTAATTGATTTCATCAATAATCGAAAATTCATATCATAACTGTTTGAACTAATTAAAGTGTCATTAAAAAAATTTACTATTTTATCGTTTATACTAATATTAATTAATTGTTAGATGTCATAATATTTATCAGCTGTTTTTTAACATAGTTTTGTTTAACATACTGAAATACATTCGCTTTTATCATTACACATTAATGGTGAGGAATTCTGTCCAAAAATTAAATTCTATATCAAATATGAAATTATTAGGATAACTATCAATAGTAATGCATATTTACTCTGTTGCTTATTAATTAGCAGTAAAAGTAAATTAAATCGAATGATTGTATCAAATATTCAATCGCTTAAATATTTCCTTTTTAATTTTATAATACGCAAATTTATTCTCATTTTTATAATTATTATTTTATTCAGTCTGTGCAGGTATGATCGGTCGTATTACGTTATTTTAGTGCTTTTTTTTTTGTTGAATCTTTTATTAAATTTATCGAAGCCTAGACTTATACCATGTACATTTTTATACCTCAATTTGAAAAAATTTTAATGTAATATTTTTCATTAAAACCATTTCTAAAAACTTAATAACATTATTTCATTCATTAATTTTATCCTTTCTTTTATTTTTTCAATTTTTAAAACTACTAAATTTTTAAACTTTCCAAATAATAGTTTTTATCATAGTTATCTCTAAGATTTTGCAAATTTATTATGTATATCAATTCTCTTCGTTTTTATCAATTTAACTGTTAACTTTTGAAAATTATAAATTCATTGATTTATTTTTGTTTTTCATTTCAAATCATTTTTTCTTCCCTCTTTTTCTGTTTTTATTTTTTCCATTGATAAAAAACAAAAGTTCAAAAATTTTTTTTCTTCTTTGGAGATTATACAAACATATTTTCCATTGCTAATTATACACTTTCATTTCGAATTTTGCTTATTCTTTCTATAAGCATTGAAATTTAAATTTTATTATATAATACTAACATATTCAAACATATTACACTTACCTTCATAAACAAACATTTCATATATTTCTTTCCACAACAAATGTCAAAATATTAATGCATATTAATGTAATACATAATATTTAAACATATTATATCATTTCATATCATGTAATACATAATATTTAAATATGTTATATCATTATCTAACATATATATATTTCTCTTATTTCATTTCACACTTTCGAGATTTCAAATTTCAACATTTATATTCGCTAACTCTAACCAAGTTACCATTCGTTTTTTCAACTTTTAAATTAATAATTTTTATTCGTTAAAAAAGTTTTTGAAATTTCTTTGCTAACAATTTTGTTTTAACCATTTGTAAAAACTATGACTCAATGCTAATTAAGTTTGAGATTTTAAACTATCTAAAAAAAAGAATGAAACGTACTTTGTGGAGTATTGTTATTGCTATTCATATGAAGTGTAAAATATCATTATTGATTGACTACTTTTGCACAAACTTTTTTTTTTCGTCAAACTTTGCACAACATTATTAAGAGTATATTTTAGAGTTATGATCGATTTGTAATTAAATGATCAAGAATTAGATAATGAAATAAATTTATAATTCATACATGAATGAAATTTGTAATAATTATTATATTCAAACATTTTCATATTTTATTTAATTTTTAATGAATAATAATAATTATTATTTCACATTATATTATATCATTGTATTGTATGATCGATTTATCAAAAAATTATTCAACCATTTTTTATTTTTATCATTTTCACATTTTTATTACTTTTTATTAATCAATTCTTTTAACCAATATAACCGAACGTATTTATCCGATCATTTGTTATTATAAAAGATTTAATAATTTTCGATCATACCATTACTACTGTTTGCTTATTGAAATATAATTTTGATTGGAAAATTTTCTCAAAGCCTCATTTTGAAAATATTCACATTTTGAAAGCATTATTAATTTACAATTGTCATTAGCTGTTTTACAAAAAATTTAACTTTGAAATAGATTAATCAAATGTAGTTTTTTTTTCACTTTTTCTTTCAATCAAATTTAACTATTTATTAAAACATGCTTAAAAAAAAATAAATAATGTTGAAGTTTTATCATTCATTAAAGTTGTAATTATTTCGCTTGAAAATTTTAAAATTATTACTAATAATATTGCTTATAATCATAATGATTGAGTTTTTAGTTCATTTTTAACTTATATCTTTTGATCCATACTGTACTAATTATGAAATGCGTAATTTTCATTTAATTCATATTCGATTGGCATGGCTTTTTTTTTAGTTTATCTTTTTTAAAACGATAATTATATGATAAGCTAAATTATTAACAATAAATGATGATAAAATAATAATCAACTTTTCAGTCTAAATTTAGTCAGTGTTGAGTTATATTACATTATAATAATAATAATAATAAAATGTATTTTATTACATTTTAATTTTCATCTAATTCATATTCAATATCATATAATAAAATTACTTGTTTTTGCAGTTTATCGTTATCAGTAATAGTCGTACAATAGTTACTATTTCTTTTTATAACTTATCATTATTACTAGTAATAATTACTTTTTAGCTTAAATTTTAACTTATCTCTTTTTGATGTATATATATTGTATGATAATTACAGTACAATTTTCATCTCTCTTATATTTACTTAACATTACAATTTTATTAAATCAAACTATTTAATTTTTTTTTCTCTCATCCTAATTATTTCATCTTTTTTTTCTTTTTGTAGAAAATAACTATAAATTTATATCCTTAATTATGAGAATCTTTCTTATTAATATACTATTCTCGATATATTTTTTTTTCGACTTCTTACCTTTCATCTTATTTCAAGACAGGCACTATTTTTTTCTTTTTGATATCATTTATGAATTATATGCTATCTACTTTAACATCATTTATTACATACGCTGAAGAAACACGTATAAAATGGATGTTATAACAATATATACGTCATGTGTATACGTCAACTTCAACTTTTCCGTCAAGCATCACTTTTAGCTGATGCACAATGCAGGAAATAGATTATATGGAAGAGGGAGAAAAGAGAAGAAAGGAAAGAAGGAGACATTGAAAGGAACGAAGAACCAAATTATTGTAAAAAGAGAGAGTAATGATAGAAAATGGCTGAAAGATGGAAGCAGAAAAGATAGTTTACAAAGAGATGAAGAAAAGAAAGAAAAAATCTCGGTAGGAGATAAGAGTGTCGAACGCTGTCAACTGCTTGCTTCATTCTCGAAGAGGAATGGGCGAGGATTTGTAAATGTGTACGTCTATGCGTGCACGTGTTTACATGTACCTGTGCATGTATGTCTGGTATGCACGTGTAATACGTTTATATGTATATATGCGTATAGATGTATATGTATTTTATAGTTTTGATGGGATTTAACATCTCTGTCATTGTAGGCCATCTTTTTTACAAACATTTACATTTCGGAATATTCGACGATAATTGGAATGGATCATTTGGAATATTTTCCGAAATGGTCGATTATATAGAATTATTTCTGAAATGATTTTTTAGATTTTTTCCTTTTTAGGATATTGCTAAATGTTATGGTATGTAGGCAAAATTAAATTCATAGAGTGTTGCTAAGAATTTTTGAAACTTTTATGCAATTTTTATGAATTTTAGTTATTTAATCGGTCGTTTGATATGAACTTTTTGATTCTTTTTTATTTAATTTTGTGTAATCAATAAAAATGAATTTTATACGTTATGATGTGTATTATTTTTAATAATATCCAATTACAATTATGTCTTCCTATTTCATGCTGTTATCGAGTTACTTCAGCTTCTTTTTTTTTTTTTTTTAAATTTCATCATTTGTTTGTATTTCGTTTTCAAATATAAAATACTTGGCTTAGTTTCATTAGATCAAATCCGTTCTAGCATATAAAAACAGATAGATCATCGATTGTTTTTTTTCAGGTAATTTTCATTGATATTTCAAATTTTGTACGGAAAAATCGCTGCAAAATCGAACAAATATTTTGGATGATGCCTAAAATTTCTTCACGAAATATTTCACAGTCGTTACGTTGTTCACGCAATGGATTGCAACTTATATCCGCATCGCGTACTGCTCTTCCGATTGCATTCATGTATGTTCACATTGGAATGTTTTCATAGCATATTCTGATCTGGAGGATGCAGATGGCAAATTTTGTTGATAATAATTGCGTCTGAATTTATGCAACTGTGGAATCAGTATAAATATTCTTCGAAATTTCAAATTATTTCTTTCTTTTTTTTAATATGTAAAACAAAGCTTGGTATTTTTATTAGCCACAAAAGAAAAAATTATTTTTCAGACGTGCAGCATCTACGTCCCAATTTACACCTCTTTTCGGTATTTCCAACCATTGCATAAATCGTTTTCAGCAAATCCAGAATAGCAATAAGCAGTTGTATCGATTATATACTAGCGGTAAGATTTTTTTATGTTGAATTCTCAAAGAAATTTAGATTTTTAAATATTCCTATATAAATAGCTGGACTAGATTTTCAGAAATTTAAAAGAGTAAAATATGTATGTAATATTAAGATGAAGCTATTGTACTACCAACTTTTTACCCTAAATTAAGGTTTTAAATATATATATTACTATTTCAGGTCTACCGGAACACAGATTAATTCAGATGCCAGCTCTTTCGCCAACAATGGAACATGGAACCATTGTTAAGTGGCATAAAGCGGAAGGCGATGAAGTGGAGGAAGGCGATTTGATATGTGAAATTGAAACCGATAAATCGGTTATGGCATTTGAAGCATCAGAAGAAGGTGTCTTGGCTAAAATTTTGGCACCTGATGGTACCAAAGGTATCGAAATTGGAAAAGTAAGTTTTTGCTTTTTGAATTATTAAAAGAATTTTTAGATTTTTTAATGTTCATATTATTTTTATTGCTTATTTGAATAGAGCTTTGATCAAATAGAAACGGGAAAAAGTTGAAATTAGAGTATCTTTCTTGGGTGCCTCAAATAGTTGCTTGGTTAGGGATGAAAATAAATTAATATAATTACAGAGAGTTTAAAAACTGGTTGTGGAAAATAATAATGAATTATCAAACTTTGTAATTTTTTTCTCCTAACTTATTTTCATGTATGAAATACTTTCATCATTATTGTAATATTCAATTCCATTCTTTCTTCAGCCAATTTGCGTTTTCGTTGATAAGAAGGAGGATTGTGCTGCTTTCACCAATTTCAAAGTTGATGGTAAGCTGCGTTATTTTCTCTATAAATAAAATTGCATTTGTATACTATAGCATAAGTGATTACGAATATTCCTAGAAATGAATATGCTAAATAATTTAGAATGTCACTGGTTATGTTGAAGTTAGGGAGTTAGAATAGAAATATTTTTGACTGATAAAATATCCCAAAATTTCGAGTGCGTTTTATGAAACAAAACGATTACTGGTTTTGATTTCTTAGCGTCATACCGTGTTGCGATATTGCAACTGTAAGTCAAACGATAATGATGGTAAATCGGATTTCTTGAAATGGAGTTATACGCCTACCCTATCGTTAAACTGTTCCCTTAAATCCAATCTCTAATTGATTTTTAGGTGATTGCAATTGCTGAGCTTTATCTTTCTTAACCAAAAAGGTTTTTTATGTGCATAATTTTCTTTTAAAAATTTCGGCAAATGGATGTCTGACGAATTTTTCAAGATTTTACTTTCGAAGAAGTTATAGCTTGTTCTTTAAATTTTAAAGTAAAATCGTGAAATTTTTTCTGAAAAATCAAAATGTTTAAAAATAAATTATCAAAAGATTAATTGGAGAATGGGATTTAATGGCTTACTGGATTTCTTATATTATCATAGTATTCTTCTGTTCCAGTTTTTCGTATCATTTTATTTAAATCAATTAATTTCAAAATATGAATAAGTTGCGGGTTTGATTAGCAATCTTGACTTATTTGGTAGAAGTTGTTATTCTTATTGATCTCGAAGTTATAGTGCATGTGAGGTAGAATATATTTGACCGGACTATTTTTATACTATGTAGGAGATCAAAAAAGTGTTACCGCATACGAAAACAGACGATGAAGTAATCGGTTCCTTCCACTTTTTTTTCATTGCAGAAGCTAATGACTATATGCTTTAAGAAGAAAATAAGAAGTGTATTCAACAGGATTAGAGTTTTGATGAAATTCAATAAAAATCTGTAAATTTTTATTTCTTTGCGAGTAACAATTAACAATTTTTGCAGGCAAATGAAACAATTAAGGAGTGCAATATACTGTTATCGTTATCTCTCGTGACTTTGTCAGATGAATTTTAATTTAGTGATGATTTTTTGAATAAATCTTCTTGCCAACGTTTTTGAGTTTGCTTCGTTTCCGCTTGATTAATTTTTCCTAATAATGCACCTGAAATTTTATTTTTATATTTTTTATTGAAACTGTTTTTCATTGCATATCGAAATTTCTAATCTCTTTGCTCTTTGGTATTAGATACTACTGTCAATTATGTTATAAATTTTTCATATAAGCTTCATCTAAAAATTTTTTTTCTTTTTGCTTAATCGGTTCTACCAGTTTAATAAAACTTCGGCAGCGCTGAAATACTGTTCGATCTTTAAGAATTTTTTTTGTTGTGCTTCTTAGATCGAGGCTGCAAAATGCAATATTATCGCCTATTTTGCAGGTTTTTTTGGTTTTCAAAGAAACATTAATAGAAGTACTAAGAAGAAATGAGTTTTGGAGAAGAAAGAAATCAGAGTAACTCTTAGTTCGCTCAACGCTGTTCAATTTTGTGGTACTTTGAATAACTAAGCAGGTAGCAGATTGCGCTATAGGTTAAATTTGTTAAACGTGAAGTTCGTTTTCTCGCTCTTAGTTGTGAAGAAAGATATTGAAATTTCAAAGGTTTCTAATCATATTTAATCGATCCATTCTATGAAGCTCTTAGGAATAAAGTTTGCTTGTAAGGCGCAGCAGTATAACTATCATTTTTACGATTGAAATCAATCCGTTATGCTTTTCACAATCCATCCTGCCTTATAAGAAAATGTCAAAGAAAGTTGTTTGTAGAAACATAATATTTAATCTAATTTATACCATTTTTATTTACCAATTCTCATTAGAATAAAGATTATCTGACATTTAGTGGTGATGGTCCGTTGTCCAGTAGAAATGATTAGAATCGATCTCTCTGAATAATTTATTCCTTTCCAATATTTGATTAGAGTGATGGGTTTTATTGGATCTTTGGCGATTTATTGTGCATAAAAAATTCATTGCTAAACAAAGTTACAAAACAAACTATTTCAGTTTTTCTAGGTTCTGCGATACTTTGAGAGATTATTTGTGTTTACAGAAGTTGTTGCAAACTAGTTTTGAATTATAACTTTCTTGAATATTGCCATCTTTTCTGTATTTCCAAATAATTGGTAGTCGAAGATAAGTTTACCTGTCAATAAAATCAAATTTCTGATTATGAAATTATTCCGCTAAATTATTGACATTGTTAATTTCCCATCTCCTATCTAATTCTCGATCATATAAATGTTGGTAACAGGTGGCAAGTTGGCTAATGAAACCAACGTAGTAGGTAAAGAGTGTTTAAAAGAGAAGGATTAGGTGAACTGAAATGAATCGTCTGAAATTAAAACGGTACGAATTGGTTGGCATTATATGAAAATTTCTTAAATCAAACTTGCATGTTAATTAATGCTTCGTATATAGGTATTTATTCATAGTATAAACAATATTGATAGTTGAGGATTTCATTTATCTAAAAAGTGCTAGCTAATCTGAAAATTAGTTGAAATTTTCATTTTATATCACTACATTTATAATCAATCCGAAAATTTCATAATAAAATTTGAAGATGATGAACCAGAAAAGCTTTAAACATCATAATATATATTGATGATAAACGCAACTTGGCCGCTTATTGCTATCAGTGGATATATCCTACAAAATTATTATTACTTTAATCATGATAAGAGTAATATTTATCTCATTAGTAGTTATAGTATTCAAAGAAAAACTGATAGATGAAACCGTTCCACTATATTGATCTTCGGGAAAATCACGGAAAATTAAGTAAAATTTCAAAAGGAGAAGGTTATTCAAGCGAAGATATTATGTATTATATTGCACAAATTATCAGTTTTTTAATTAAATTTGAATACACTGAAATTAGCGGAATATGATAAATTATAGAAGGGAAATATCTCTCAAATATTCCCAGTTGGGATTTTTCATTTTTATGCTTCCTTTTTTTAGTTCATATATTCGTCTATTGTACACAACTTTTATGATATCATTATTTAAATAATAATGTTTGAACATTTTGACATTTTAATTAATAATTGATTTTCGAATATTATAGTACATTTAAAAGATTGTAAAATATTTGGCTATTTTTGCAAAAATATTTTTTTGTCATTTTGTATTTCATTTCTCGTACATTTCTCTATTCAATTTTTTTCTCCCTTAAAATTGAAGTTTTTTTGCATCTGATGGAGAAGTTACAATCATTTTAAATTTAAAGTTGCAATTCTTAAGTTTGAAGAATCCTGGAAATTATTTTTAAAGGCGAAAGATTCTTGATCATTTCCTATTTAGTATTTTCAAAATTTTATTCAATGATCTGTAGTAAACACAAATATATCTGTTCCTGTACAGGAATTGTATTTTTTTAGGTGCTCAATATGCAACAACAATTGAAGCCAATAGGATGACTGGACATTATCCAGAACATGTAGAAGTAGGATTTCCGGCTCTATCACCTACTATGCATACCGGAAAATTAGCCAAGTGGCATAAGCAAGTTGGTGATCGAATCATAGAAGGTGATTTATTGTGTGAAATTGAAACTGATAAATCAGTGATGGCTTTTGAAACAACCGAAGAAGGATTCCTTGCAAAAATTATCATACCAGAAGGAACACATGGTATACGAATTGGTGAGGTAAATTTGTTTCCCGTATAATATATTCAATTAATAAATAAACAGATAATCGGGTAGCAGCAGCAATTACTCAGTCGTGTTTACCATTATTAGTTTCAGGCTGCAATATTCTAAAATAGTTCCAGGTTTTTAAGCTATCATCTCAAAACATCATAAATTATTTCAACATAGTTATAATTCAAAATTTCATTAGTTTTTCTTTGGAAACAAACGAACAGACGGGCTTGAGAATCAGGCGAATCATTTTCGTAATAACAATTTTTTTTTTTACAGAAATTTATATCTTTTTTAAATTTTCGCTAAAATCAATGAGCAGTATATTTTATCCTTTTTAGCCACTTTGTGTGATCTGCGAAAATAAGGATGATATTTCGGCATTTTCTAATTATGTCCCGATTGCAGCAGTTATTACAGCTCATTCACCCATAGCAACTACCGGAACATATCCATCCATAGTAGCTACTGCATCTCATCCATCTGTAGTAGATACCACAACTCGCCCATCTGTAGTAGATACCGCAGCCCGTTCACCTGAAACTATATCTACATCTGTAGCTCCATCTACAACTTCAGCTTCATCCATCCCAGCTTCTTTTGCAGTGCCACCTATTTCTGCTCACCCTCGAGCAGGTAATCGTATCGTTGCTACCCCACACGCCCGAAAATTAGCTACTGACCTGGGTATCAATTTGTCGGTAGGTGAAATCAGTTATTAATTGAGCATAATATGACGCTTGTATAATATGCTTTAACTATATATTGTATATGAGAATGAAAATTATCTATTAATCTTCTAATTCTTCTGTTTTCCATTTAATTTATTTAATTAAACTCCTATTATTAATAACTTACCATGAAAGTTAACATTTATTCATATTTTATCCTATCTTTTACTTCCTCCTTTCCGCTGAATTTTTGATATTTTACTATACTTTCTTTCTTCTCAAAATCTAATACTCTCTTTTTTAATTCCACAATATAATATAATAAAATAAAAATAATGTTATATTTCTAATAGATTAATTAAGTGGAATATGTTGATAAGGTAGCAATTATTTACCTTTTTCAGAAGTTATAACTGTTATCAACGAGAAATTTATTATATTATTTGATCCATTAATCCTCAGTTAACATTTATTACGTCGTAATCTATTATTTGTTATATTGAATATATATAAAACATCATGAATGAATAAGCACATCATTAGGACGCTAATATATATATAACATTATGAATAAATAAGCACATCATTAGGATGCTAAGTTCTAAATATTCACAAATCTTACAATTTCATTATTTCAGAATATCCAAGGTACAGGTTTAGATGGACATATCACTGAGACTGATGTGGAAGGTGCTAAATTAAACAAAATTGTTCCCAATTCTACTATCGATAAAAAAGTGTAGAATCAGGAAAACCAAAAAAGAAGCGAAACAAGTTGCACATGATCAACCGAAATACAAAGATATACCACTTACGAATATGAGAGAAACGATTGCTAAACGTTTATCATTTAGTAAACAAACTATACCGCATTATTATCTTACTTCGAAATTAAAATGGACGAATTATTGAAGTGAATAATATTTCTTTCTGAATTTCTTTTTGTTTCTATGCATTTTACCATTTACTGAAACTTTTGAGAATTTGACGTTTTTTGAAGTCATTGCAATGATAATTTTTCAACCAGAAATCTTATGCATTAAAAGTAGTTCACTTGAACTTTTTTTATTACTTCTTTCAATCTGAACTTCGTTTTTGTTTGATCGTTGAGTAGTAAGGGTGAGAATTTGAAATTCTTCAAAGGAGACTTTTGAAATTCTTTATTTATCATAAAATCACTGCACTTGATTCATCTTTAATCAGTGGTAAAATTATTGAAATTTTATTACAGAGTCCGAGCAAATTTAAATGCGAAGATGAAAGATCAAGGTGTCAAAGTATCCATAAATGATTTTGTCATTAAAGCATGTGCATTAGCTTGCATGGATGTACCTGAAGCCAATAGTTTCTTTTTGGAAAAAGAGAAAGTTATTCGTCAAAATTTAACTGCTGATGTTTCTGTGGCTGTGAAAACAGAAACAGGACTTATTACACCTATAGTTTATAATGCTGACGTTAAAGTTAGTTTTTTTCCGACGGATTGTAAAAATTTGAAATAATTTTTTAGAAGTTTTTTATTAGATATGATATTCACATGATTTTTACTTTATCTCGAATAATATTAAGACATTACATAGCTGGAAAAGAATTAAAAAATTTGAAATATTCATTTTTGTCATTTATGTGAACTTATACCAAACATTCGTTTTAATTAATGAATTTTTCAATTTCAATTTGTTTTATTTTCTTGATTTTTGTAAAATTGCAGGGTTTGATCGAAATAAGTAGTGAAATTAAACAATTGGCAGATAAGGCACAACAAAATAAATTGAAACCTAGTGAGTATATGGTATGTTTGGTGTTAAAATATAATTTTTATTAATAATTAGTGTTTCGAAAATTTTCATCAATTGTCACAGTTTTTTTATGATTGAAACTTTTGAGAAATTCCTAAAATACTGTTGCTACAATTATAATAAAGTTTTTATAATGAAGTTCAATGACTACTCATTCTATTGTTTTTCATATTTTTCGTGTAAATGTAATTTAATATATTCATTTTATTTGCAGGGTGGCACATTTACCGTATCAAATTTGGGGATGTTCGGTAGTATACATCACTTTACAGCAATTATCAATCCACCACAATCGTGCATTTTGGCTGTTGGTGGTGCAGAATATAAAGTTGTACCTGATGACAGTGGAACTGGGTGAGCTTTTAAAATTTATTAAAGGTCTTATCATGTTAACTTATTTTACTTCCAGAAATTTAACCGAAAACAATTACCGAATGCCATACGAATGTATTATATTCTTCAGCTTTAAATGTTTAGTATAATTATATCTGTATAGGCTCGTATGTAAGAGTTATAGGCTGTATAGGCTCGCGTCAAGACAAACTGGCAATTCTGTCTTTTCATTCTTTGATTTTGGATGTGTAGTTTTAAATCAATATAGCTTGAATTAAATATTCTGAAATAATTTAAAAATTGCATTATTTTTACATGTGCTTGTTGCTAATATTATTGATTTCTGAACAAGCTTGCTCTTTTTGTTCGTTAAATAAATAAGACTTATTTGCTGTAGATAGACGATTCTTTGTTTCAAATCAATTAGTTTTTTTTTCAATTTGAGATTATTTCTTATTTAATTTCAGATTCAAGGCCATAACAACAATGCTTGTGACAATGTCCTGTGATCATCGTGTTGTTGATGGTGCGGTTGGTGCAATATGGTTAAAACATTTTAAGGAATATATGGAAAAACCGGAAACTATGTTAAAACTGTAAATCATAATTTCTTAAATTTATAGATCAAAATTTAAAAGATCAATTATTAGAACGATGCTAAATGAAACAAACTATCTGTTATTATTATCGCATGATTACAATTTCGGTGTGTATTTCTCCATTTATCTTTCTTGACAGTTTTAAAATTGCTAGGAATTTTCATCAGGCTGTATTTCTAATTTGTTTATACTGATATACACGCAGATGTTTTTTCTTTTTTGTTTTTAACAGTAAATTTTAAGTCAATTTTAATAGTGATAAGTCAGTTTTATTCTCTTTTCTCTAGATATTGAAAATTTTGCAAAAAAAAATATGTTTTATTCTTCCAGTTACCTATTGTTTTTTAATGTTACGTAAATGATTAGATATTTGATCTTCGGATTTTGTTGATTCAATAAATTTATTGAAAATGTTCTGAAGCTTCTATTTAAAATTTTGACCATATAATGGCTTGATTGCTCACGATATATAATATAAATATTTTCTCATTTAAAACATCATAGTTATCTCGTTAAAAGATTGGAATCCGTCAAGATCAAGATTTCTTTCAGATTTTTTTACCTTTGATTCTTTTAAAAATTTCTTTTTATCTTCAATTCTTTTAAGGAAATTTTGTCCGTGAAAGAACTAGAGAAAATAACAATTAATTGAATGAAATCGAAATAAATATTGTGCTTTCATAGAAAAGCTAAGGATTTTTGAAAGATTTGTTCGAGTTGAATTAAAGTAGCTTGTTATTTTGAGCAACAAATCTATGCAAATCAATGTGGAATTGTTCATCATCTATTATTTATCATATTTTCAGATTTATCATACTTTTATCTCAATACTTAATTTGCAGAAATTCAAAGGAAAAAATAGAAAGCGGGCATTTTGTATAAAATCAAAGTAGAAAGAGAATATGTGAAATTAAGAAGAAAATCTTATTGTTTCATTGCTATGGAATATTTCGTTAAGAATCAGATTTCGATTGTTCAACATTGTTCAGCACAATGAAAATTTCTAACTATGGTTTATTTGTTATTTGATCATATTTTGTATTAGAAATCAGTATTTTCTAATAAACAATTATTGTTCATCCAATAAACGAAGTAAACATTTTGTTTTGCTAATAATTTATTTTTTTCTATTCCTTTATACATATTAACTTAAATTTTAATTTTATATAAACGAAATTGGAATTATCGTTTCTATTTCCGATATACTAGCAATATTAATGTTGGTCAGGGATTAGAAATTTAATTATCATTGATCGCTTTTGAAAGTTTCGAATTTGTAGCATATTTTTACCTCCTGATAAGCAATCAAGTTTTAACAGATTTCATAAATGATTAAATTTATAAAATTACGAAAGAATTAATGAACATTAATCTGATTTGTTACATTTCTTATTCTACTTTTCACTATAAATTTTTGTAAATATTTTAATATTTTTTTTTGTTTTGCAATGAAAACAATCATAAGATAATAAAGGATGAGATCACTTTGATCATCGTTTAAAGACAATTTATCCTTTAAAAATATATGCAGTTGCAGGGCTATTTTATTTTTATAATATTATTTGAAATATGTCTTTTATATATCTGTCTGCGATTTGCGTATCTGCCGGACTTCATATCAGTTAATTTTAGGCTAAGAAATTTGAAACAAAAATTTATGCATCAAATAAATTACGTATTAATTGAATTCAGAAGGAAAATTTCACAAAAATATTTTCAACTGCAAATCAATAAAGGTTCATAGAATATATGTATTGAGCATAAACTATTGTGTATGGATTTGTTGAACTAAAAATAGCTTCTTGAATACCATCAGAATTTACTAAATTACCATAAATTGTGCATTCCAACATATCCATTTTATTATCCTCTGTGTTTACTCGTAAACCAATCTAAAAATGTTAGTAGAAATAATAAATTGAATGAATTAAAAAACAGCATAAAATTTTAATTTATGATAAACATAGAAGTATCTATTTTTAGACTGATTATTGATATATAGAATGCATATTATTGAAAAATGAAATTCGTTTAATGCTTAATGATAGAAATCATAATTGATTAAATTATTGCACATTATCAAAATTGGAACCGTAAATCGATTTGAAAATATGGAAATTTCAAGTTTGCCCAATTTCGGTCCAGTAAAATATTTATTATTGCATGGTGCAAAGTACCATGGATCAATTGCACGACGTCTTATATAAACTCTCTAAAAATTTAAACCTTTCACCATGTGCGTGTAAATATAAATGATTAGTTGAAAGTTAGAAAAACATATCGCTTAAATTTTGCAAATATCATCAAAATTTAGAATTTTTATTTATATTAAAATCCAAAAAATACTTATATTTTTAAAATCATTATGAGTATATCAATTGCCATTTTCCCTTCACTATCTAACAATCGGACTTCAATTCTAGTTCGTTCGAAACCCGGGAAATATTCAAAAGTTAATTTACGATTCACTGGAATATGTTTGCTAAGAATCCAATTATTGGGCATTAGCTGAAAAATTTTTATATCCAATGTGAAATAAAAAAAAAAAAAAAAGAAAGAAATGATAATTAACAGCGTGGATTCAGCATAAAAAATGTTTGATATTTAATACAAACAAATTCTGCAGGTCGTTGTTCCAATATCGCTTCAAAATTATATGTGCCAGCTGCAGTATGAATAAATTTGCTAATATCGGGAATCTGATTTATGCAATACATTGTGTTAATATAAGGATGATTCATATAGAATAACTGAAAGTCAAAAAAAGGAAAAATATTGCTAATGAATTGATAAATATATCAAGGGAAACAATCGGATAACTACTTGTTATAACTAAATAATATATACCATTATTCCAACACTTGAGAATACAATTACAAATTCATAGCTTTTCTTATATGAATTATTCTTAAATGTAGTAGCAGTAGCAGCAGCAGGTCGATTAGCACATACTAATTTAAACTGAAAATGAATAGATGTTTTAGTTCAAAGATATGAAAAAAAGTTGAAATTTATGCCTAGCTCGCTCAATCTATTCATGTTAACAAATTCATACTGTAGAATGCATGGCTGTAACTTCTGATGCAGTTAATGTTTAAGAAATGTAATTTAAATTCGTAAATAAAATTTTTTTCACAGATAAAATTCAATTCAAACTTCAGCAGCTCCAGGGATAACTATAAATCGAATTATTTCAGATTCCTTCGCATCCAGAAACTTAAACATAATTCTAAAAATAAAAACACTCTTTGAAAGATGCAATACAAAAAGTTGCATTTCTAATTAATATTCAAATAAGTATTTTGCTAAATAATAATATATTTCGTATTCGAATACTTACACACATTGATTTTTATTGTACCGACTATAATCATACGATGAATGCTTCATGCGTATTATGATGGATTCGTTGAATTGTAATCGACGGATTGTCTGAACCCTCTGGAAAATAATGGCTTTCAAATGCAAATCTTAATTAAATACAATAATAAAGAAGAAACAAAAAGCTGGAAGATACATTAATTATAAAATAACTATAAGATTAATGTGTTATTGTTAATATCTTTCACTTATGTGATCGTAAGTATTTCTTAGTAAAAGTTGTGACTTTCATTTGATATCAAATTACGTTAAACGGTTTTCTTATAAAGACATTTTAAATGTTGCTTTAGTTTTTTACTAATATTTTACCTGATTTAATGGCGACTCACCGATAAAACTAAAATTTTTCTTTCCATCGAACTTATTATACTAGTTTCATCTTCTTTAATTATCGTGACAGATGGCAATTCCGTGGATGCCAATTTTGTCGATTTCAATTCTACGGATGGCAATACTGTAGATGGCAATTCTGTGGATGACACTTGCACGGATGACAATTCGTATTCTGTGGATAACAATTCAGTGGATTCTGTGGATTATAATTCTATAGATGGCAAATCCATATGTGGAAATCTTTTAACTGGAAATTTTGCATTTCCACTTTCCTTAAAACTAAGGCACAAAAGCAGTGAATTGTTGTTACAAACCTGAAAAATCATATATTTATCGATGAGCATAACAATTCAACAAATGCTTTTATTGAAGCGAAATTTGCAAAATGTCAAGAGCAGCTCTCATTCAGTGAAACTTTGCCGACACATCGATATCTCATGAAACAGATTTATATATTTATCATCATTTGTTGTTTTTCTACTATAGCAAGTACCATAGTAAACGTATAAACTGAAATTTTGAACGAAAATTCTACCAAAAACTTTATTATACAGTAATAGTCGGCCTCTTTCGAAATATGCTTCGCAATCGACACATTTATAAAAACCAACCATTTCATATTCGACTGTTTCATCCACTGATATCAGGCAACGATAAACTTCTGTTTAAATTAGTTTGTATTGAGATCGTTGCATGATACCAATTTTCGAAATTATTAATCATTCAGTATTTTATCGTAATAACGCAGCAGTGGCTTTATCAGTGATGTATATGTCAATTTTTGTTTATAGTATAGTTGATGTGAAAAAATAAAACAAATACGTAATTTCCCAATACATAAGTTATAATTTCAGATTCTTTTACCTGAAATACATTTGAAATGAAATCAGAATAATAGCGGTAGATGGCGCAGTGGCACTTTTTTTTTCGAGAATGGAAGGGAGAGGAACAAAGAAATTGCATTATGCAATATTAAAAATTAAAAAATTGAAAGAAAAATTTTTTTATAATTAATCATTAAGAGATGGATAAACTTTATGCTTTGCAAATAAAATATACAGCTGTAATGAACTTGCAATTATTTATTTCCTTAAATGAATAGCGAATTTTCGGATTACGAAAAGAAACAATACGATTGATCTCATATCGTTGAAACAATTCAGATCAATTCAAACAATAGAAATACGTTTAATATAAATTGAATCAACGCGCTTTTGTCTGATGGCAATTGGATTCTCCTCATCATACTTGTCATTATGCACTTTAATAATGTAAATGATGCGGTTGAAAAAAATATTGCCTTATTTAACAGAAATTAAGCAACCTGACCTTTTATTGTTAAATGAATAAAAACTCAAGATTTCAGGATTTGATCGATAACTAGCAAAATTAAACAATTAGCAGATAAGGCTCAACAAAATAAGTTGAAACTGAATGAATATATGATATGTTTTGTTGTTGAAATATAATTTTTAATTAATAATCAGTATTTCGAAAATTTTCATTAATTTCCTCTCATAGCTTTTTTATGGTTGAAACTTGTAAGAAATTTCTAAAATGGTTATTGCTACAATTATAATAAAGTTTTCATGTAATGAAGTTGAATGATAGCAATATTTACATTCTCATCGTAATTTTGTATTTTCCTAATACAAATTTTTCATGTAAATTTACTCTGATACATTCATTTTATTTGCACATTTATCCTATTAAACTTAGGGATGTTCAATAGTATACATCACTTTATAGCAATTATCACTATACCACAATCATCATGTATTTTGGCTGTTGATGGTGCAGAATATGAATAATATCTGATGAGATGGAAGTGGATGGATAAATTTGTTCGAATTTTAACATTTAACCTAACATTATTCTCCGTTGTTTAAATATACTCTGTATTATACAAATATGTAACATATCATTTAATATAATGTATTACTATATTAGCAATTAAAATATGTCTCACATTTCTCTTCACGTTTTGTATATTTTCACTTTTACAGCTTTTCATATTAGCTAATTTTTCAAATAAAAAATTCGGAAAAAAATTTATGAATCAAAATAAATAATGTATCAATTGAATTTAGAAGAAAAATTCACGGCGACATTTGATATAGGCTTAACAAAAAAAGGCTCATACCGATGTTACGTATTGGGCATAAAACACTGTGTTTGGATTTGTTGAATTGAAATTAATATATTGAATATCATGAGGAGTTAACATGTAAGTTCTGCATTCTGTCATATCTATCTTATGTTCTTCTGTGATTATCCGCAGACCAATCTAGAAAAAGCTTTTTTTTTTTTTTTTACCTTCAGTGATTCCTTTTTTGAATTTAGAAGTAAGCAACTTTAATAAATACATTTATCGATTATTTGATAAATTTACAATTTTTTTAATCAAATGGAAAAATTCTATATGAGACTGCAAAGTTTGAAGTTGTGATAAGCATAGAAATATTTTTCCCTTTCGTCCAAAATGTCAACTGATTTTTCGACAACCGAATTATTCAATGTCGATTACAAATCGACGATACGAAAGTTATTTATTTTCTACTGGTATAAATCTGTCTAAAACACATATTACGGATGTGTCGAATGGTGATTGAACGATATATTGTTAAGCCTGATTTTCTAATCATATGAGTTTGTGTATAAATATTGTTGATCATATTATTGTATATCATTAAAATTGAAACCTGAAAACGAGTTTGGAACACGCTAACTTCAATTTTACCCAATATCGGTTTATCATATTTCAGTGTATATGCATGAATACACGGTAGATACCATATGTCGGATCCAATGCGTCTTGTATGAACTGTCTAAAAGTTTGAACCTTCTAACGCGTGTAAATGTAAAAGATATCGCTTAGATTTCCGAATGCCATCAGAATTTAGAATTTTTGTTTTTATTAAACTTAAAAATTACTTACGCCTTTTATGTCATTTACGATTATACTAAGTGCTATTTTTCCTCTTTTGTTTAATATAATTATGCTCTTCACATCGGAGAAATATTCGATAGTAAATTTATGTTTTATTGGAATTGGATTGAAAATAATCCAGTCATGAGGCACTCGCTGAAAAATCATTCGCATACGAAAATAAAAAAACGAATAAAGGGATGATAAATAATAGTATAAATTATTTTGGTACCAAAAATGTTTAAACTTATTACATACAATTTCTTCAGGAGGCACTTGTACCATCGCTTCAAAAGCATATGTTCCAGATACTGTATGTGTGAATTTGGTAATATCAGTAATCCTATTAATACAGTGCGTTGTTTTGATATAAAATTCGTCTATATAGAAGAGCTAAAAGAAATATTCGCAATATATGGACTTGAGATTAATTAAAAATTAATTAATTGTATGACTATTTTTATTCTAAATATATAATGCATACCATTATACCAATATTTGAGAATACTATTACAAATTCGTAATACTTTCTATATGCATTATCCGGAAATGTAGCAGCATCAGCAGAACGATTAGCACATATTAATTTAAACTAAAAATATAAAGAAATATTTTAGCTAAAACACATAAGGAAATTAAAATAAGAATTTTCAAATTGATTTGTGGTTTAATTTCGACTTGTTCGTATTAATAAATTTATATTGCTAGAAATAATCCAGAATATATATATATATATATATATATATATATATATATATATATATATATATATATATATATATATATATATATATATATATATATATATATGTATATTTCTTATACAATGAATGTCTAAAATAAATGAAATTTAAATATCGTAAATAAGAAAGTTCACTTCAGCGGAGCTAGGAATGATTGTAAATCGAATTATTTCAGATTGTTGTGCATCAAGAAACTTGAACATGATTCTGAAGAAATAATGATATTTCTCTGAAAACATTGCATATAAAAGTTAACTGTTTAACCAGAATTCATTCAGGCATATTAATGTATTTTGTATTCGAATACTCACACAGATAGACTTTTATTTAAAAAACTATAATCATAATAATAGTGTTTCATGCGTATTTTAATGGAATCGTTGAACTGTAACCGATGAATCGAATGAATTTTCTGAAAAACAGTGGTTTACAATTATAGATCTTAATTGAATATACTAAAAAGAAAAAACAGTAAAATTATTAAATGATACGGTAGATAATGAAATCCGTGTCATTATTGATATCATTTGCAGATAATGTCGTTCATCGTATTTTAAGTAAATAAAAACAGCGACGTATTTTATACTACTTCTCTATATTAATATCAAATTATACCAAAATATTTGCTTATGCTTACAAAAGATATTTCAAGTATTGTCTGAATTTCTTTTTAATATTTTACCTCCTCATCAGTTTGAAAACGTAAATAAAATTCTTCTGTATTATCAATTAGATTTTCTTGCTCCTCAACCAAAGATGGCAAATCATCCATTTTCACTTTCTTCGAAGCTAAGACAAAAAAACAGAAAACCACTGTTTCAAACCTAAAAAGTCCCGTATTCATTGCTCGATAAAGAAATTCAAAAATTGCATTCATATAAGAGAAACAATAAAGCATGAATAGCTAGATTCTCCAAAACCTTTCAAGTGATGCAAAAATTAGCGATGATTATATACAGTAAGAGATTAAAAATTTCATTTCTTTTTACTAACATGTCAGCTTTAACATCTCGAACTATTTAGATGGAAAATGTTATCGGATATCAACAAAGCAATATTTCGAATCCTATTTATGAATCTATTCTAGTCTGATTATTTCATTCAAATTTTTAATTATTCGATATAATCAGAAACACGAAACTGCACAAAAAATACTTCAGTTATGTCTGATTAATGAATTAATGGAAATTTTAGAGAAATTTTAGTCATCGCGACAATAATGAAATGATAAAGGCCAAAAATTTTGATTGCTGAAAAGTTTTTTTCGCTGTTATAGATATATATATCTATAAGATCCTGACAATGTTTATGAATTGTCTACGTCAAAAACTGTTTAGTTTTATTGACTTTTCTCATTGAAATTTTGTAAATTCTTTCCTTAAAATTGAAGTTCAACTTTTCTTATGTTTATAAATCCAAAAAAAGAAACGTTTTATACAAGAATTTGCTATCCTTGACATAAAGATTATCTTTTACATCACAAAATCCATCATATTTCAAGGAAACCTACAATTTTAGTTCGAATTCATTCTATTTTTTGCTTCAAAACTTAAAATATTTTTTCCCTTTCTGATAAATAATAATAGTACATTGACTCCTCACATAGATTTACAGTTTATCATATTAACATTGTGTCATTTACAGTCATGATCATTTTCTTTTTTCATTAAAGGAATTTCGAACTTTTTACGTTATTGTCAGCATTTTTATCTTTCGCACTATTTCTCAACAGAATCCATTAATGAATTTCCAAATTACCGAAAAGCATAAATCGGAACTAACTGAAAAATTGGTACTGTAATGTAAAATAACAACCTATTCCAATTTAAATATCGGTTACGACATATTTAAAAAAAAAACCAACCACTTCATATTCAATTGCATGGTGTAATACTATCTTTGTCAGCGAAAACTTTCATTTAAATTATCAGCTTGTATAAAAATCACCGAATTACAAATTTCAATTTTTTATTTATAGAAAAATGTTACTCTTTGCTTTATATTTATTTCTCCAGAATAGTGTTTTATATAGTAATAATATAATATAATGAAATCATGTCAATGCATCTCAACCACTTTTTTGCTTTTTGCTCCAGCGGTTGATACAAAACTTTTTGCACAAATAATGAATTCAAACTTTTCACCTAAAATTCGGCCAAAAAGAATCAGAATCACTTCGCAGATGTCATCATTAATATTTTCGAGAATAAGAAGTAAAACAGAGAAAAAATTTGAAATTCGGTAGCGATCTTACAATTAGTTTCGTATTATTTTAGTATTGTGAAAATGGATGAACTTCGTCCTTTGTTAAATAGCTGTGATGAATTTGCAATTGTTTATATCCTTAAAGTAAACGACAAATTTTGAATTTCGAAAACTGGCATTTGGAATAAAGCGATTTCTTAATAGTAAATAGGTTTCCAAATTTCTCTATCAAAATTTTCCTTATAATATCGTGGTTTTCTGAAGTAATATTGTAGCCTGTTACAGTTTGCAAGGTATCGGCTTTAAACACGTCACTAGATAATTCAACTTTTGAATATCTGGTATTTTTTGGGGATGTACTGCAACATCAAAACTGTTTCAAAATTCTCTTTATAATCTCACAGCACCATTGTATGTCGGTAGTGATAATTGAGGTAAATTTACTGCTGTATGAAAAATTAATTTGAATGATTCTTGTTGGCTTGTTAATTCGCTCCATTAGCCTGCTAAAACGCTAATTCAATATCATTCTTACATATAGAAAAAATCTATTTTAACCTCTTTACCAACACTTATTAAATTGAAAGCATCTTGACGGAGTCGATAAAGTCTTGAGGTACTTCAACCATGTTCTGTTAGTTGATTCGAAAGCAATATATAGCTCGAGGTAACTAATTTTTTCCTCGATAACTCTCTTTTGATAACATATAATCGACATATTTCTTCTTGTGACATTTGTTAGTCTGGATACTCCGGTTGGATATCTCTAATTTCATCTAGAAGTTTCTCCAATTTTCTCATTGCCAGTTATACGCTTTTGATTATAGTGGCAAACAAAGCAGCTCGTGGCACCACAATTTTGGTAATTTTTAAACGGAGGGGAAGGTATTTCTGAAATTTAATTTCTTCCAAATATAAGAAGAGAGTTTTTTCAATTTTGAGCTTACACGATATTATAAACACAAATCGTGCTTATACAAAGGTTGAATCAAATCTGCAAACAAAGGAATGATAATCACGAACACAGAAATAATAAAGAATGCGAAGAAATATCTTATTTCTTACTAAGAGGATATATCAATCCTTTTGATCTGTCGTTCTTCTCTGGTACCATCACTGCTATTTCCCGGTCTTTGAACTTTATTTACATCAATGTCTTTTTAACATTTTTATCTATATACAACTATTTACATGTTTCGGCTTTCGCCGATAAGTTATAGAGAAGGCAAACACAAATGGTGATCATCGAATTGTTTCAAGCTAAATGCTATAATTTTCATATTAATGAATTCGTTCAGTGTATTTTCTATCTAATGTGAAATCGCTATATATGGAATAATTGATTGATAATTTTTTAAAGATAAGTATTTAAAAAAGTAAGATGAAAAGAATAGTGATTATTTCAGACCGTATAGATATTGCTTGTAGCAGTAAGGAAATGGAGAACATTCAGTATAACTACTGCGCATGACGCGATATTCTTGCATTCATCAAATTGTAACGTGCTATACATTTTAGGAAAAAGGAAAATGATTTTAAATCAATATTGAAAATGAATTTTCCTAAATTGAATCAAATTTTTATTCGTCGCTGACATACAGAAAAACATTAAAGAATATGATATGTCATAATGTGACGCATTCATATTAACATGTATTAGATCATCTATTTTATCAATAAATTAGCCTTTAATAAACCGAAGAAAGCAATACAGAGTTTATAATAACAGAGGTGAATGGCGAAAAAGAAACTTATAAATTAATGACTACCAGAGCTCTATTATACAATAATTTCTAAAATGTTGGACCAGCTAGAAGAATTATTAATAAAGTGTAAACAAGCATTTTACTGCAAAAGAGTAAACTAATATGTAGAAGCAAAACTACGGGAAAAATGTATTACTGCTTTACATAAATTATTTTGAACAATGCAATATGGTAATTTAAATAAATTTTTTTGACATAAAGGATTAAACATTAGTTCTAAATATTGACCGAATAATCTCCTCTCTTCATTATTATACGTGGATTGCCATTTTTATTACACGTAGATTGCCACTCCTACCTCAAAAGCATATATAAGTACGATTCTTCAGGAACTTGTACAGTTAACAATGATAGCATGGAGTTTCATCATCAAATTCTCTTTTACCATTTCATCCTGTAATATGATTCGTTGTAGATTGTTAACTGCTTTTTAGAATGTTGCATTATAAAAGATTTTGAAAGTTTACGATAAATGTATAAATAAGTATTTCCTACCAATTCAAAAAAATTCTTTCATCTTGTTTCCTTTTATTTCAAGAATATTTATTTACTTTTAAATATACAAAATTCGTCTTACAATATTTGCAGTAATCACTGTTAGAAAGAATTTGTCATATTTATAATTATAGTAGACATATGTGTTTTATTACAATGAATGTAAGATTATTATTTTTTCAATATTAATAATTTAGAAAAATCATTTATTACAAGAAAATTCTCCTCTAAGCAATCATCAAATAGCAAGCGATATTATTTCTTCGATGAAATTTAATTTACTGTTAAATTTGAATAGTTTTCAGAATCAATGTGAAAGTATTATTGTAAGAATGAATTTCATCTGCTTCGTCATACTCTTTTTTCAACTGTGCAACATTCAAATTATCGTAAGTCAGTGCAATATTTCAAAGATTTCAAATTTTAAAACCATATCATATCAGTGATATAATTTATGAAAACGCAACCGCAACAAACAGAGCCATTGGATTTATCGATGCAAAAAAGCAATGAGGAAGAAATAAAATCGTTGAAATTATCAGTTCTAAAAAGAATGACGAACAATTAGCGAATTTATGGAATGTACCAGTTCCAGAAGCAGTTGAAGGAAATATTGAAAGGAGAAGCAGCATGGATAAAGAAAATTTAGGTAGTCACGCTGCTGTTCAGATTCGTGAGAGGCCATATTTTTGTACGATATGCGAGAAACGATTCACTCGGCCATCCCATCTCAAGATACATATGCGGATTCATACTAGTGAGAAGCCTTTCTCTTGTTCGGTATGCCAGAAAAAATTTATTGATTCATCCAATTTCAACAAACATATAAAGATTCATACCGGCCAGGGCCTGTATAATTGTACAATATGCGGAAATAGTTTTTATCAATCATTCCATCTGAAACGACATATGAATAATCATATCGGTGAGAAGCATATTGTATGATGTGAGAGGGAAAAAATTTTTTACCCGTTTTAAAAATGCATATGAAGAGAATTCATGTTGATATTAAATTGTAGAATTGTTCTAATACATAGAAATAAAAGTATATGTCATGCAAATATGCAATAAATATTTTCAGTTGAATGACAATTTCATGCATATGAAAATAATTCACATTAAAAACGTAACAGTCAAACACATTTCAAACCAAATTCATCGATGATTTTTATTTTTATTATTCCTGATATTGTTGATTATTTATTTACTTTATTAATTGAACTCTTGTCATTTAATGGATCAATCATTCATTATTTTTGTCTTATATTTGCAGCACTTTTAAAAAAAATTTTAAAAATCACACAGTGGTCCATAGTAGTAGGAGAAAAATTCAATGTCAGACATGCGGAAAAATGGTTAGATATTTAAGAAGTCACATGCTTATGCAAAATAGTAGGAAGCAAACCTTTGTACGGAATGCGGGAATCGTTTCACTCACCTATCCGGTTTGAAATATCACATGACAACTCATATTGATGATGAGCCATACCATTGTAAGACAAATGAGAAAAATCCCACTCGATCGTTTCTTTGCGGGATATGCGGAAAAGGTTTTAGTAGAAAAAATAACTTGAAACAGCACATGTTTACTCATACTGGTGAAAAACCATACTCTTGTACGATATGCGGGAAATGTTTTTCTCGATTATTCAATATGAAACAGCATATAAGAATTATTCATAGAGGTAAGAAAACGTATAATTGTAAGATGTGCGGGAGAAACTTTTCTCTGCGTTCGAGTTTAAAGAAGCACATAGAGAGAAATCATCCTAATATGAAATTGTAGAGTTGTGCGAAACACATCGAAATAAAAGTCATATGTTCTGCAAGCACGCAATAAAAGTTTTCGTTTGGATGAAAATTTCAAATTACAGATGAAAATATTTCCTACTAATAACATAGTAACAATGAAACACACTTCAAATCAAAATACACGTTCTTTATCGATGATTTTTATTTTTATCATTTCTAATATTGTTGATTATTTATTTGCTACTTCACAGATTGATTGAACTCTTTCCATTTAATGAATCAATCATTCATTATTATTCACAGCAGTTATTTGTTATTATTTTTAATATTATTACTTATTATAAGTTACTACATTTTTCTATTTTAATCAAATTTTGTTGTTTTTTTCCACTTTTTCTTTCCAGAAGGTAAAAAATTATTGGAAAGTGAGGTATTCCCTTAACTTTTAATATTACAGTTCCCATGAACGGATTCATATCAATTCGCACCTTTTTAATTCTTCATGAAGTTTGATTAAGCTGGTATAGTTACCTGGAATATAACAGAATACTGTCAAACAGATAATGTGAAAGCATATTTTATAGCAACAAAAAGCCTTTCATCAACGCTTTACGCATGTAATAAAAGAAAAACGGTTTAAAATTACTAAGAAATTTCATGCCGAAAAATGAACTAATAACGATGAGAAAAAATTGATAAAATCTCTATGGTTGTTGAAATAATTTGAAGAGAATTTATTAATTTCCTATAGTTTATGCTAAACACAAATACATTATACTTGTTTGTTCCCTTCCAATGTTATTAACTTTAAAATTTATGATTTATCAAATGTAATAAATTGAATTTTCCAAATTTAATGAAATTTTTGAAACAAAACAAAGAAGGATATTCTTGAAACAATTGCAAAAGCCGAAAAAAATTCGAATTTCTCAAAAATTTCGAAAAAGATTTGAACTGCAAGGTTTGTTCGACATCTCAGCCACTTTAATAACCAGAGCAAGGAAAAGAATATCAAGAGGAATAGTGATCAAATCATACAAAAAAGATGAAACTTGAGCAAATAAAGTAATTTTACAGTGAAAAATCATCACTTTTATAATAAAAAAACGACATAAATTAAAAGCGTAAAAAATGGACAGAAAAAATTGAAAAGGATGCAAGGGCACGCTAATAAAACGAAAAACACCACAAAATAGTAAAATTAATTTGAATAAATTATAAGGACATATTTAATTAATACATCTCGATTTATAGATATTTTTCGAATATAACATCAAAATCTGAATATTTGATTATTCTCACTGAGAATATTTCTCATAAATATAATTTAGTTTACTTTGAACATGGCGGTGCAGAAACAAAGAAATCAAAAATATTGATTAATGGAAACATAGCAATGGAACCCAGAAATGATCCGACCTGAAAACATAAAATTTAAGCAAGGAAAGTAAGGAAGTTAAAAAAGTGAAATGAGGCAGGCACAAAAATAATATAAGTTAAAAATGTAAATGTTTTCATTGCTTCAAATTTTTAATTATAATTTTTATGCGCTTGTTGGTAATTTTCAAAAATTAAAACTATCAACAACTGACAGTAAATTCAGAGTTACGAGCTAACGATAAACATTTCTAACTTTACAGCAAAGAAATTTAGGGAAATATGTCATTAAAAAAAGATTTATATAAAGAAAATTTGCAATATCTATGAAAATCGGTGGTCCGCAAAAAATAAATTTTTGGAAATTTTAACTAACCTGTATAAATACACCACCCCAAAAAGTCGTGTTTCACTGTCCGTTGCATCATCGCCCAAAAGAGTTGCTAGAACTGTTCGAAGGAATGAATTCAGTGCTACAGAGCAAACAACTATGGCTATCTAAAATTTAAGTAAATAAATTTAATAGTTTTTTTCGTTTTTTAAAGCATAATTCATCTATCCTTAACTTCCAATTTTTGCCATTAAAAATTATTATTGACAATAATTCCTCATTTTATAATTCTTCGTATGTATCATTTATCCTAGTAAACATAAAGAAAAATCATTTTTACAATATTTTAATCTACTTATTATAGCATAGAATTATAAAGGTTTAAAATTAATCTTAAAGATGTTAATTTTAAATCAAATAAGTAGATGTCGTTGATTTAAATCTTTTCTCTCATCCTCTTTCTTTCTTATATATATATATAAACAAACTTATATATATATAGATGCTGGTAAAAAGTATTTGAGAAGGCTTTCGATTAGAAAAATATTTTAAGAGAGAAAATAGCTTATTTCTCGCTATAATAAAGTGCTGAAAATTGAATTTTCAAATTCTAACGTCTCCTTGACAAATCGGTACCAAATTTATGACCGAAAAAATATTCCAAAATAAAATATGAGAGAGAACATTAAGATTTAATAGTAAAAATTAACATACGATGAGAACAGATCCCCATGTAGAAAACTGCAACACAGGCGTCGGACTCATAGCTGCAAAAGTGATAATCAATCCAGTTAGCACTGTTGAAACCAGAGTTAGCAATACCAGTACAGATAAACGAATAATTTTCACAAAAGAGGCAAAAAGCAAACAATCGGTGATACAATGTTCGATAAAGTTAAACCAAAATGATATGTTCTCTGCAAAAAAAAAAAAAAGAATAAAGCATAAATAAATCCCTCATGAATGGAGTCATGAATATTACAAATATATATGCCTTCAACCAACAAACTTTTCATGAGGATAAAAGTTCCCTGGCCAAGAAATTAAAAAGTTTAAAGGAATATGAACAAAAATGTAACCATAGATATTCAGTAGATATCGCTTTTATTTCTTCATTGTTTGAGGTTTCTCGTTTTGTATAGTGTAAAATTCTTTTCTTTACTTTATGTAAACTAAAAAGCAACTTTCTTCCTGTTTGCGTTCTGCTTAATTTTTAAACGACTAAGATTTCAATATAAAATCTTTTATTGTAGCTTACTGCACAAGTCGAAAAGCAGAACCCCAAGTTAGTATTAAATTCTTGTCCTGCATGCATTAAACTCACATTTAAAAACTATCAGATTCAAGAATCTCCATAAAATAAAACACCTGAGAAAAAGGCAAAGATGCATAACTTTGAACACTCGGAACAATTCCATTCATTTGAGCATTTACGACAGTCATCAAAAATAATAATAATCGAGTCGCAACTTATCAACTTGTAAATTATCATCAGCGGCATGCGTTTCAGTATGTTGCTTAAAAAAATTGGAATTTTCTAAACTATACAATTCTATGAACATTCAGTCACTGCCAAATGCATTCCGCTCATAAAATGAGATTCTGGAAGATGCAAAATCGGCAAGGAAAGTCAATCTAATTATATCATAACAGCATTAAAGTGACAATAATAGCACCGGAAATTCCAAATAAATCGAGGAAACGGTCAGACAATTAAAACGGATGATCAGACGCATCGATCACTTATTAAGTGAGTTAAGATGAATGCAATGCATATCTTTCCATGCGAATCAGTGACTGAATTTGGTATTCAGTTTTACTACGAATAAGAAATGGAACATTATTTGAAATGACCATTAGTTTAATAATATGAAAAGAAAGAATAAAAAGAAAACTAACCCTTAAAAGGCTAAACTCAGTAACATTAAGTGAGCCAGTCTCATCAACTGGCAGTGATGATTTTATTGGCGACTGATCTTTTGGAAGCTCCTTTTCTTCAGAAATTACATTTTTAGAAAGAATTAAATAAACAAATGCAGCGGTAGCAAAAGCATCCAAATAAGCATTATGAAATTGAATTCTGTAATACCAAACTGTAAAATGCCATTGGTTTGCATCGATGTTCCATTTACAGTGACACACTCATTTCCGCTACCTATAAAAACGAACGCAATGAGACAGAATTAACCAAAATAAGACATGCGATAAAGAATAAAATGCTTCAATTTTACTGTTATTTGTTATTCTTTTTCTACGGATTTCACCAATGTGAATTTTTCTGCGATATTATGATCAAACACCGATATGGAATCTATCGAATCAGGCTCTATAATACTGACGGGCAGATTATAATTCTTTAATTTGTACTCACTGTTAGTAAGGAAAACATAAATATTAAGAAAATAGTAACCTTGCAAAATCGAGATGATACTTGGAAATAAAGAACTTAAGCCCATGCCAACAAAATATGCCGTTAAATAAGAAGCATTAAATGTAGCCATATACGGCATAAAGAGCACATTTGATGTTCCGTTGACTAATGCCATACCTGAAAAGAAGCCTTTTTTCTCATATATATATATTATTTTTAATATTTTTTCTTCCTTATAGAAACTGTTAATCACTGAGGTTATAAACTTCACAGATAATGCAGAATCAGATTTAGTTTTGGATTTACATTGCCATTTTGTTATATAGCGCCAATATATTTCAGAATAACTAACTAATATAGTCTTCAAAAAGTATTAATTTATCTAAATTACCTTTGTATAATACTATGTTTAATCTACGAAAAATATATGTACCAAAAAGTAGGATCATTAATGCCACTGATCGTTTTTGTCCGAAAAGAAAGAAAGTTTGACACCAAAACATTCCCATTAACACAGTACACGAACAGCAAAATAAAAGTAATACTAGGATTACGGGTGCTGTCGGAAAGGATATTTTCCAGTATTTACGTATGATACTATAAACTAATGAACCAACAGTAGCAATCTAAAAGATTTGAAAAAAATAAAAATAAGCAGGAAATAGAACAATATATGCATAAGTCAATGAACTGTACATGAATATAATGTGTAATATTTTAATACCATAAATATTGAATATAAATCAGACGATATTTGGAATATGTTGGCTTTAAATTAGACGTTAATTCATTTCATTAAAAATAAAGTTACCAACCGTTATTATCATACAACGCATTTATTTTAATAGCCAGAAAGAATTTTAAAAAAATGAGCATTTAATGAAGTTTTCATAATTAAACTAATTTTTTATGAATAGAAATAAAAAGTCCTCTTCTATCTTTTCCTTATTTGTCAAGAACTCTTTGATATTGTACATGGAGTCAGAAACTACTCATTACTTTAAAAGTGGTAACATTATTCACCTGTTTACGGATAGTATATAAGTAATATTACTAACTATTTCAATCAAAGTATAATTACTGTCAGCATCAAGTTACTAACCACTGCATTATTTAAAAGTATTTAGAGGTAAAACAGATCAAATTAATTGGAATAATCGATTCTTCCAGATTCCTATATGTGAATGCCTCTATTTGTCCTTATGATTTCTCTCCGAGAACTTCTTCATTCTCCAGTCCTTATCTTTGTAACAGGACAATCAACAGAAAAAAACTCCAATCACTGTCAAAACAACCCCAATAAATACATAAGATATCTTACGGTAATTATATTTATAAAACTATACTGAAATGACTGCAATTCTAATAAATTTTATATAATCTAAGTACGTTTTATTTTACCTGTACAACAACGGTCAAATAGGACGGCAAACTCCATCCTTCCGGTAATTCCTTGGTGAGCAATGGTAACTGTAACCATACCGAATTTGTACTTAGCCATGATGTAGAGCCGAATAATACAACGCAAATGTAAGTCGATAATTTGAGTGTCATTAACAATTTATCTTTCAAAAATAATGAATTGCACCACTGAAAATAATATAATATTTATCTCAGAGACAGCCAGTAATATTAAACCTGTTACAAATGTCATTAATTTTGTACTAGAGTGTTAATATTTACTTTTTATTTACCATTAATGAAATTATTATGCAACTTACTAATATCAATATTCTATTAAGATGTCAAATTTATATTACATCACTGACAACACATTGACACAAAATCATAGAGATCATAAAAAAATAGTTTAACTGAAACTAAGGCATTTATATCTCATAAACCCTACAAAACGGTGCAATTAAATTCATTTACAGCAAAAATAATAATAAAATGAACATATAATTTTGATAATGAATCACCCTTTTATCATATCCATTTTTTATTTAATTTAATAAATCTTAAAATTTGATAAGCACAAAATTAGTGAACATTAAGTCAAGTTAAATTTCCACCCTAGAAAAATGAAAACCCACACCAAATGACAGCATAATGAAAAAATTTGACCAATTTAGCAAATACTGTCATACTGTCGAATGACGAAGTTTATTTGGTTCGGCTGGCTCTGAATTTGATTTATGAAATGATTAATTCATTTTCGTATCACAATATTTTTTTTCTTCAAAACTAAATTTAAAAATATTTCTTGCAACAAATTGTTTATACTGTAATTTGCGTAAAAAGCAATTTGAGGAATTTTTGCAAAAAAAAACAAAGGAACTATCACATATTTCAAATTCTAAAGTTTCAATTTATTTATATATTCCTTTAAAATTTTTGCAAGTCAGACAAAATATTTTTACTTAAGATGATAAAGAAAAAGAGAAGCAAATTATTTATGGAAGTCAACAACGAAATTTAATTTTTTTTCGTCGAATACTTAAAGAATATCGAATTAATACTATTTTTCATCCATTAAACAAAAATTAGCGACAAATTTCCTATGATACTTTTTTTCTTTTTACCATTAAAATATATATTCTATTTTCAAATTATTTAATTATCTTTATAAGTTGAATTTTGCAATTATATTATTGCGTGACAGTGGGAAATACAAATCCGCTTTGAAATGTATTCTAATAAATTGACAAAAACGATGACTATTATCATCAGTTGTTTGCAAATTATCAATTTATTAATTTTGTTAATTTTCTTCTCATCATTTTTGGTTCTTTTTCCGACATTTATCGCTTTTTTAAAATGTTTTTAATGTTTATTATTCTAAGTTATGTTTTGTTCCGAAAAGTAAATGGAATGAGATCAACTGACAATGTTGGATATTCTTTAAAATTTCATTCAGTGATATTTTTTCCATTAAAATATTTATGTCATATTTAGTAAAAGAAAAATAAATTAACTTGAAAAAATTTTTGGAAAAAGTGATAAATAAAAAATTGCCATTTGTTTATTTTAAATTGAAGGCCCTATTAAAATTTATCTAATAATTAAAAAATAATTCAGTCTATTGGATTACGGTATATGCTTGATAGCGAAAAATTTATTTTATTGCGAAGCTGCACTTTCATTGATAATACTTTTCCGAAATTTTTTTAAACAAATTATTAAATTTTGAATTTAAATTGACGAAAATTTAGATGTTATGAAAGTATATCGATATCTTGTCATGAGATAAAATGTCGTATAATGCATTTTATAAAAGCGAGTTTCATCAAAAATTTCGTTGCTAAATAATATGTATTAGATAGTTAAATTTTGTATAAAAATTATGCAATAACAAAGCATTTCTTCGAATTATATCATGAGAGATCTGCAGAATTAATTTTTAGCTTTCTCATATTATTTCGTTTATTCAACCTAATACTATGCCAGTATCAGAAAAGAAAGCGATTTAGAAGTGGCAGTTATTGATGATATCATAGTTATTATCAAAATTTGACAATAAGCAGCGGGCCATTATTATATATGAAGAATGTTTACGATAAAACTAAGCTCGAACATATACATCGTTAAAACTCACAAGTTGATAAAAAAATTGCGATTTGGCAGAAGAAAAAATAGTGCACTAATTATTTCTATTCGTAATTAACATAAACAATTTTATACAATTTTATAGTAAAATATAAGTAAATATGTAATTGATTGAATTCAAGTTAATACATTCCAAACTAATTATTTTTGTATCTTGTATTTAAAATAGTATTGATGAATTATGGCATAGAAAATTCATTTCGGGAATTTTCAAACGAATCGTAAAATTTTCTTAATTAATTTCATGATGCCAATATTTTAATTATCATCGAAATATTTCAAGCAAAATGTTTTACAATACCACTTTTTAACCACCTTATCAATAATATAATAATAGCAAAATTAATTTGCATATTATGAATATTTCAGTAAATAAAAGTTAATGATGCAAATACTCTTCAGTGAATGTGTAAGTAAACATAAAATGAAAAATTTTATTCATGGAAGCAAAATAGATAAGAAAAACCGGAAGCAATTTAGTATAAACAAAAAATGCAGTAGCTCGTAATAAGTAACAATATTAAAAATAGTAACAAATAACTACTATGAATATAAGGCAAAAATAATGGATGACAAATTCATTAAATGGAAATACATGAAAATAAAGGGTATATGTCCTGCAAGCATACAAAAGTTCAATCAATAGAGTAAATAAATAATCTATAAGATCAGAAATTGCCAATAAAAATATATTTATTTTGATTTGAAATGTGTTTAACAGTCACGTTCTTTAATGTGAATTATTTTCATATGTAATTTGAAATTTTCTTCCAACTAAAAACTTTTATTGTGTACTTGCATGACATATACTTTCATTTCCATGTATTAGAACAATTCTACAATTTAATATCAACATGAATTCTCTTCATGTGCATCTTTAAATTTTAATGGATAAAAATTTTCTCCCAAACATCTCAGAATTAATCGGCTTCTTAACGCCATGAAGATTCGTCATATGTCTGTTCAGACTGGATGATCGAGAAAAACTTTTCCCGCATATTCTACAATGATACAGGCGGTGACCGGTATGAATCTTTATATGTTTGTTGAAATTGGATGAATCAATAAATTTTTTCTGGCATACCGAACAAGAGAAAGGCTTCTCACTAGTATGAATCCGCATATGTATCTTGAGATGGGATGGCCGAGTGAATTTTTCTCGCATATCGTACAAAAATATGGCCTCTCACGAATCTGAACAGCAGCGTGACTACCTAAATTTTCTTTATCCATGCTGCTTCTCCTTTCAACATCTCCTTCAACTGCTTCTGGAACTGGTACATCCCATAAATTCGCTAATTGTTCGTCATTCTTTTTTAGAACTGATAATTTCAACGATTTTATTTCTTCCTCATTGCTTTTTTGCATCGATAAATCAAATGGCTCTGTTTGTTGCGGTTGCGTTTTCATAAATTATATCACTGATATGATATGGTTTTAAAATTTGAAATCTTTGAAATATTGCACTGACTTACGATAATTTGAATGTTGCACATTTGAAAAAGAGTATGACGAAGCAGATGAAATTCATTCTTACAATAATACTTTCACATTGATTCTGAAAACTATTCAAATTTAACAGTAAATTAAATTTCATCGAAGAAATAATATCGCTTGCTATTTGATGATTGCTTAGAGGAGAATTTTCTTGTAATAAATGATTTTTCTAAATTATTAATATTGAAAAAATAATAATCTTGCATTCATTGTAATAAAACACATATGTCTACTATAATTATAAATATGACAAATTCTTTCTAACAGTGATTACTGCAAATATTGTAAGACGAATTTTGTATATTTAAAAGTAAATAAATATTCTTGAAATAAAAGGAAACAAGATGAAAGAATTTTTTTGAATTGGTAGGAAAATGAAATACTTATTTATACATTTATCGTAAACTTTCAAAATCTTTTATAATGCAACATTCTAAAAAGCAGTTAACAATCTACAACGAATCATATTACAGGATGAAATGGTAAAAGAGAATTTGATGATGAAACTCCATGCTATCATTGTTAACTGTACAAGTTCCTGAAGAATCGTACTTATATATGCTTTTGAGGTAGGAGTGGCAATCTACGTGTAATAAAAATGACAATCCACGTATAATAATGAAGAGAGGAGATTATTCGGTCAATATTTAGAACTAATGTTTAATCCTTTATGTCAAAAAAATTTATTTAAATTACCATATTGCATTGTTCAAAATAATTTATGTAAAGCAGTAATACATTTTTCCTGTAATTTCACTTCAGATTTTATTTATGCTTTTTTTTTTTTAACAGAGAGATATTAAATGGATATATTTTTTGCAATTGATATTATTAATTTTTGCATAATAAAATGATTTCATCACTTGTTCATTATATATTAGTTTACTCTTTTGCAGTAAAATATTTCTTTATACTTTATTAATAATATCATAATTCAAGTGAATCTTACTTAAAAGTGCTACTAATTAGAATTAATTTAAGAATAAAACCTTTATTGAATTTTATGGCATTATTGTTGGATGAAGAGAAAAAATGAAGTGAATAAATCCAGTAATTCATATCAATATTTTTTATGTTTAACTGATAAGTTAATATGCTTCATTAGCTGTTAAATCTGTTAAAATTATTTTGAATTAAAAATTTTTATCACATTTTCGGTTGCTTTAAAATATATTTCAATTTGAAATATAATTATATAAGTATTACATAGCAGAATATTACGATAGTAGATATTTATATTGTATTAGCTCTTGTTATTATATGCTACTTAGGTACAAGGATTTATTTTTGTTCCCAATGAAAACTCTTATCCTGAATACTAAAACGAGTTTCATTCGTTGTATGAATTAAATTATGGTAGCTAGGATCAATATTTAGACGTTCTTTAGTGATAAATCAATTAACAAAATGAATCTCAAATATTTTTAAATTTAAAAAAATTGGAGTTTTTTAGAAATATAATATTTCAATGATGTGTATTGTAATTGATATAGGTTAGCCTGTTGATATCTATTAAAAAAAAAAAAATTTAAGAGAATATCATTTTAAAAAATTGTATAAAATTGTTTTAAAGATATGAAAAAGTAATAACGAAACATATTTAAGTAATAATATTATTAATGAAATGTAAACAAACATTTACTGCAAAAGAGTAAACTAATATATATTGAACAAGTGATGAAATCATTTTATTATGCAAAATTACTAATGTTAATTGCAAAAATATATCCATTCAATGCTTTCTCTCAAAAAAAAAAACATAAATAAAAATTAAAGCGAAATTATGGAAGAAATGTCGAACTATTTTGCATAAATTATTTTGAACAATGCAATATGGTAATTTTAATAAATTTTTTGATATAAAGGATTAAGCATTAGCGCTAAATATTCACCGAATAATCTGATTTCAAGTTTTCAAGTCAGCTGAATGATTTCGTCTTTTTAGGCCAATATTTTCGAATTCCAATCGCAAATGATTTGAGTAATATAGCCTGCGCAGTAGCAGAAGCACCAATGACAAACCTGAATTTATCTCGAAATTATTTCAGGCAGTAAAATATAAATGAATATTTAATTGATTGCATTGAAGTTAATGTGTTTCAAACTAATTATTTTTATATTTTGTTCGAATGGTTAATGATGTTGTAATTAATACTTCAGTGATACGACTTTGAAATATTAACTTATTAAAAAATACCGACTATTATATTATACAAAGAGTTTTCACGTGATTAAAGTTATTTTCATGTATTTTTTGTTTTATCAAAAATCATTCGATCATCATATCTTATATGTTTTATCTTTAGTTGAAATGTACTCTGAAATTGTAAATTAGTGATGTTTATATTTTGATAACACGATGAAAAGAAATATGATAAAAACTCCCGCAAAGTTCACTAATTAAAGTAATATCATTTTTCAAAAAGTGAACTTTATGAAGAAAAAAATCCCGCTTAACTAGCGAAAATATATCCTACAAATTTTCTTAGCATTTCTCACTAATTCTAATAAATGAATTCAATACCTTTATTCCACTAAAATCAGGCTTGCCATTTAGTGATAAAAAGAAAGATTAATCGAAAATATCATAATTTTTTTAATTAGTAAATATAAATGTGCACGAAATATAAAACTTCTGGATTATTAGCAATACTAACGCATCCGTTCAATTAAATGTTATTCATTGTAGTTGCGATTTTTATAAAATTGTTGGAAAATTATGCTTAAATTCTGTTGAATGTTAAACATAATTTTATTAAGTTACAACAGTACATTTTAATAGTTAAAAAACGAGAAAATTGAAACAGCAAAATTGGATAAAGGAATCTGATTTGCTGCTATAATAATATTATTCAACACGTAAAAAAATGATGAAAATAAAATGAGAAAAAGATAGTTCAAAAAATTAAATTCTTTATTATTTTAAGTCTTTCCAACTTTCTATGAGATGATTGCAATGGCGAAAACCTTTAATTTTTATCATAATTTTAATGTACAACAGCGCATAATTGATATGGATGGCAAGAAAATAAACAAAATTCGATCTAAATTGTTTTTCATTTATCGATTAATTTTTTGAAAAATTTGTTAGCGACGAATATTTTTTAACAAAATAAAAAAATTATTTGTTGTTTAATAATTAAGTATAGTATGTATAGTCATATTGATTTCTATGCGATAATTACAACGATAAAAATCTTTGATTCTAACCGAACTTGTTGATATTATATAGGATATACGATGGCGCACAATTAATTGTGCATGGCAAAGATATGCACAAAGAGTGATCAAAATCATTTTCCACTTACAAAAATGCCGAATAATCGCCGTACGAAAAATGTTATTGATGATGATGATAATATCGGAAATTTGCTGAATTAGAATTTTTTCAAAAAATAAAAATAATGTGAATGAAATAAATTAATTTCTTCAAAAAGTAAGCATAACTCACATGCTTAAAATAGCATATTACATAGATAGTTCTTAAATAGAATATTAAATAATTGTTTATTAAATTTTAAATGTACTGCTAAAACATTGATTTTGTTTATGTTATGTACAATGAGAACGAAAAAACGTAATCGAAGAGAATAAGATAATAATAATCCAGATTTGCTGAACAATATAAATTAAAATACTTGCAGGAGAAGCCTTACAGCAAGAAATTTTTTTATTTCCTTTTCTAATTACGACCAAAAACAAGAATATTTGTTGTCCGAATACTCCATAAACATCTGAAAACCGATTAAGTTGTAGTTTCAATATTTTCAGACAACGAAAAAGTTTAAATGACTTCGACTTTTTTTGGTAGGTGCAGGAAATTAACAAGATAGAATATTCGTTGTTATGATATATAAAAATACAAATATTTCAATATTTTCGAAATATTCCAATTCATTAATCAATTTTTAATCAGCGACATCTTATTGATGCTGCAACAGAATCATAGCAATTATGTAAAGAGAAACTTTCGTCAAAATTTAATGATCTTTGTATTATTATTAACTTTTCTGTTTAAGTCTAAACGCTGTCTTCCAAATATCTTCTGTTATCTTACAGAAGAAATAGTTTACATTTGAAGAAAGTTGTGTGCATAGAATGATATCAGAAATTGGCATAAAATTGATTTTCCAAATCATTTCTAGTAGAAATGAATTATATGGAATAACATATACAACATATAAGTAAGTATATATATATATATATTTATAGAATAGATGTTTACAATAGGAACGCGTACTCTTCGATATTCGAGAATGATTGAATTTAACATCATTTTATGCATGGAAACAATAAAATAGATTATTGTATTGAATTTAATAAAAAAATTGAATTATTGTGTTTATATATATGTATATAAATTAAAATTTTAACAATAAATTATAGTATTTTGAAACTGTAGAATAAGAGCCATCTTTAATTACAACAAGCTCAATGATCATTACTATCTATCTTCCATATTTTTACCAGATGATATTTTGTTTTTTCAAGATTGTGATTAAGTACTTTCAAAATGACATTAACAAAAGTAGCTGATGATATCAGTGGCCTTGTTTTCAACTTTTCTTTCTATTTATTAGCATAGTTTCTAATTCATTTGAATGAAAACATTAAACATGATATGGGCTAGTAAGGAGTAATTTAATAATGTCGAGAGGGGATTAATTAAAGTAGTAAATTGTTTATAATATATAATCATATTTTAATAAAAACGTTTAATTACTAAAGAGTTGTAATCGAATAATATAATCATATGAGCGAACTTTGAGTTATTATAAAAGGAAAAGGTTTTGCTAAGTTGAATTTTATTCTAATTTTACGATATGATTAATTACACTGGTTTTGGAGAAGATCAAATCGCACTTTTATGTATTACAACGGTAAAAATTTTTCTTTTTCTAGTTACTTTTTGTATCTCTAAAATAAATTCAAAGTCATATTACAACTATTTCAAATTTTTCATTGTCTTAGGATATCGAAGCTAGAAATTAAAAGATTTTGAATAATATTTATGAAGTATTCAAATGAAAATGGTAGAAGATACAACGAAATAAAAATGCAGCAATGAGGAGTGAACCACATTAAAAAAAAAATGAAAATAGAAAGCGAAAATCGACGATATTAAGACGAATGGGGCGAAAAATCAATTTCAATACAGGAATGTAAAAGTTGGAAGAAATGAATCTTTTATCAATATAATATTTTTTGCATTTCTCTAAGAATTAAAACAGAAACAAAACAAAAGGTACCATGCTGTATAAATTTCGATTACAGGTTTCCTTATTTGGATTGTTCAGCAATGGTTTTTCGTTGTATATAACACGTACGAGGTCACACTTCCACGCTGTATTTGCAACCCTGTGTAGTGGTTATCTGATGTGCAATTTAGAAACCATATTCATACTCTTTATATGGTGTGCTATCGTCTTAAGCGTGTAAGTTATGATTGCGTTCTAAAGAAATTAATTTATTTTCTTAAAAGTTTTAATTCAGAAAATCACCAATGCTATCATCACCAACAACTTTTTTCGTGAGGCCGATAGGTGTATTAGTGAATGGAGCTTGGTTTGGATCGCTTTTCCTGCATCTCGTCATCTCTCTTAATCGCTTGTGTGCTGTCGTATATCCTATAAAATACAAGCAATTATGGTCAGAATCAAGGGCTTTCACCATTATGATCATTTCATGGACGCTTGGAACAATCTTATGCATGATGCATTTATACAGTAAGGCTAATATAACAGGAAAGATTTTTGTTGTTATTAAGCAACAGATAATCTGTTGATGTTAAGTTCATATGAACGGTATCAATAATATCTCTTCATTAAAATGAAACTTAGACTATGCTATGCAACGTTTCTTAAAGTAGCACAATATGTAATCTTAATTCCCGTCAATATATATCAATTATTTTCTGATGGTAGTACTTATTTCTTATGATATTTTCAAAAGTAAATTTCAGACTATCAGTATTTATGTGAATTAATCACGTCAATCATTTTCAACAAATTGAAATTAGGAAATTTTGCTTACAGAAGAATGTTCATTTATATTCAATGAAAAATCCAATTATCTCTTTTCTTATCAAAATTCTTACTATGGCAAAATATGTGCCAATACTGTAGCTGCAGCGTCTGTAGGAATAGCAGCAACGATGGCGTGTATCGATTTCACTACTTTAATCAAAGTAAATGCATATCGCAGAGTAAGTTTATTTTTGCAATCAATTTCTGTTGTATATTGGTATTAGCAGTTGAATAATTCATGCCCATTTCTTTCTTAATAAGCTTTCAAATAGATATATCAAGTTGGAAATACTTACTTTTAAGCACTTTCTTTTGGATTTTAGACTGTGCAAAAAATTCGGTTAACTCCGTTGTTAGTGCTATTAAGGAACGGGATGTATTGTTCTTCAAGCAGGTAAGGAATAGAAGTTCAACATATTTCAAATCAAAAAGTTCATATAAAGATCAGGTGAGCAATCAAATGGAATTGTTATCGATATAATCCATGTTTGTGTTAACTGTGACCGTTGGTTTCTCTAAGTGTTACTGAACTTGGAAAAGGTATTTGAGGGCTGTATTTAAAGATTACAGTCTACATCAAAGTTATCATTACAGTCATGTATAATAAGCTCGTTCTACACCGTATGCGTTGCTACGTTCGCAACTAATTCGTATTTTTTCACCGATAAGTGGTTATTGTTTGCATTGAATACAATCACATTTATTTTGATGCTATCATTAGATGGGTAAGAGTTATTTTCTCAATTTTTAACTGAAGCAATGAGTGAAAATCACTTATGGAATTATGGAAAAAGTTCACCTTGTTAATAATTACTGTGTCTCATGAATCACTGTTAGATAAGGTAAGTGTTTCTTATAACACTTCGCGTTTTTCTTCCTCAAAAGATGAAGAGGTTGGTCTATTTAATTATTCTGCTTTCCCATTTCTGACCATCAAAATGTGTTGCGTTGTTGCAATTTAACAAAATTATTTGTCTTATATTCTACAAAATTAAAGGATGATGACAATTTTATAATATTATTATTATAATGGCCGACATCTAAACGGATCGATTGGGAGAGTCTGATGTAAACGAGTAATTCGAATAGTTTATATTTTGCACTCATTTTTAGGAGAATAGTCACTAATCAGTGGAGACTGTATTATTTTTAGATTAACCCCATTGTTTTTTGATTGTATGGCAAACCGATGGAAAAATAATTTTCATGAAATAGCGGCATCGAAATCACAAATTAATAAGCTGGAGAAATTTTCATATTGGTGAAAATTTGATGCCTTTTCATTTTTACTAAACAGTCGGTAAAATAAGATCCAGAAAATTATTACTTTCTTAAAAAATCTATAGGTTGATTACTTTTTCTCAGGAATATTTTGCGAAAGAGTACGACAAGTGTTAACGAAATAATCACGAGCATTGAAATTTTTGATTTCGGTCATATCTACTCAAAGCTCTTTGTGTATAAAAACTTCAAAAAAATTCAGGTTTTAAATCTTGATTTTTGAGGTGAAATGAAACGACATTTCTTCATAATAATAATCTTTTACATCGAGATTTTATCTAAACACTAAATATCGAAATATGATCATCAAAATTGTTTCTAATAGAAATTCTTATGCACTTCAGAATCAGGAAGCGACTTATGTTTCGAGTTCATATATTTCTTATATTTGAACAGAAAATGAAATTTTTCTGCCATTAGTGAATAAATATAATTGCAAATTCTCATTTATAACTTAATCTTCTTTTTAGATTCTGATAGTCGGTTAAATGACATCGAATCGTTCGGCGTGTATAAAATATAGAGGAAGTTTGAAGGAAAAAAAAAAGATTGGTTATTAATATTGCTATTTAATGCTTAAGACCTTTATAATTGCAAGCCCTTTCGATTATTATTTTATAAATCATGCGGATCATCGAACAAGAAAAATAAAAGGACTTATTAAGCAGCAATGAAACGGTTAACTTAAAAGTTGGGAAATAAACAAAGTGAGAGATTCAGATCGTAATTTAAAATTGAAAGATAAATAAGACTGGATATATTTTAAATGCCAATTGCAATGCCAGAGCATTTTCTCTATTGAAAACTGCAATTTTGAAATTCCATAATTAATGATTTCTTTTCATTCATCACTTTTCCTACCATTCTTTTTCTTTTTCCAAGTAAAGCAATTTAAAACTAAAAAAGTTGCCGAAATTCACAAACTTCGCTGAAAATTTCTCATTTGACATCTGATATACCATATATTATTATATCATAAAAAGATAGCTTCGTTAGGAAATATTAAAGTTTTGTCTTGCTTCGATGGAAAATGACTCCTTGTAGAAAAATTTTTTTATCTTTATTCTCAAAAAAATATGCACCAAAACCTCAGCAAGCAATTTTACCTTAATCCTTAAAATTATTGCTATTATTGTTATTCCTAGAAATCTAAAAAAAAAATGTTGAATCTTTTTGGTATTTGTTCAGAATTCGTTATCTCTGGAATCATACTTATTTAAAGCGTAGATAAAAATTTGTAATTTATGCACAAATATGATGCAAAAGTTTTGTTTATAAGTTGAAAATAGTATAAAAATTTATTCCAAATCGTTTCAACACATTTAAACATCGAAGTTGTGTTACCTGAGACATTAAAACACATTTTTGATGAATGATAATATTAACAAAATATTTTGACGCTAATTTTTTCGTATTATTAGTGTCGGAATAATCGGAATATTTTATCTTTTTCATGATTCATTATACGATATAAGTAAACGTTGTGATGTTAATCCTCATACTCAGCTTATCTTTAATAGTATTGTAACCTAATTCACATGTAAAGATTCCTGATATTATAACAAAGCCTATGTACAATATTTAGAATATTTTCTCATCAAATAGTAATGCCAACACACATGGGAAACATTTTTAAACACTCCCACTCGAAATATTTTTTAAAGAATATCTTCATTATATCCACTGGTTGAATACCTATGGTGCCATCTTTGTCCACGTCATGAGAAGTTATTCTCAACAGCATTCTTATTTTTGTTACATTTTCAATTATAATGGTATTTTCAACGATATTTTTTGCTGTATTGTGCGCAATAAGAAGCGCCAAATAAAAAGCTATTGTGAATTCGTTGTCTATCGAAATACTCCATCTATAATCTCTACTCCCAAAAAAAAAAAAAAAAAAGTGAGAAAACTTTCATGACAATAATGAAGAATTTTATTAAAAAAAAAAAATTAATTTAAATCAAATTTAATAGCTTTTAGAGACTTTTGTTGTGTATTTAAAAATACCTTTCTTCAGATGTAAAACTTTGCTTTAAAAAAATGTGAAAAACTTTGCTTTTTTTTCAAGATTCTTAAAACTTCAGATTCATCCATTTCAGAAGTTTATGCCTTTCTCTGTTTACTATGACTACGATAATTAATCTCAGTTATATGCTTACTTGTTAGAAATTTGCAAATTGTAAACTCATTAATGAAATGAAAAAATTCTTAATTGGAAAAGCTGTTTACCTAAATTTAGTAAATGCAAAATCGATTTTAATTTAAAATTGAATTTTAGAAGGAAGCGATTATATGTATCATAATATTTAGAATTAAACAATCTGCAAGTATGCGGTATGCGATCACTTAATTAATAATCTTTTATCCTTCTATTAAAGAAAAAGTGAGAGGTAATGTGCATATGTGTAGGTGTATAAAATATAATTATTTCAAAAGCATTCGATGGTGATTTATTATAGCATAAATTAAATTTATCTCAAAGTTTGATTAAATAATTCTAATAAAATGGATAAAAGTTAATATGTTAAAACTTCTCTATTATAATTGAAATTTTATAATAAATTGATACATCAAGATTTTATTGCTAAGATATCGCATCATGAAAATCTATAAATTTCGTTGTTAATCAATAAAAAAAAGATTTACGTTTTTTTTTTTTCAGATAATAATGTGGTCCAATTGAAAACATTAAAACCAATCTCCAAAAAATTTTCAATTAAGAAACATAAATAGAGATGATTACTTATCAACGCATTGATTTAAATCCCATTAAGTACATATAAATTAAACTTAACTTTAAAATTGTTTGTTTTAAATCTCGGATGAAATTAATTCATCAGTATTCAATGAATAGAAACTATGCAATTATTTAACTCCCAGGAGTGGCTGTGAAAGCAATTTAAGTTTTTAACTTGATATTATTTCTTCTGCGGAAATCATTATTTCGATCATGTAGGATTGGAATTTGGAAGCACTGATCTAAAATGAGATAAAATCGTTTAACTGTCTAGGAAACACAAAATAAATTAACTGAAAAATGAATTTTTTTATTTGTATAGATATCAATTTCTTCTTTGTTTGTAAAGTGCAATCGTCATAGGAAAGAATTTTCAAAATCATGACATTTGATACATATTTTGGTTGAAACATATTAAAATAGTTGAGACTAGAATACAGAAATTAATTGAAAAAGTGAGCTTCTTTTTCAAATAATGAAAAAATCATAAAAATTAAACATTGTTTTTCTGATAAATGGGAAATTTTTTTCTTTATAAATTATAGAAATGTAAAAAAAAATGTTTTTATTAAATTTGTTGACCTGTTTTACAAATATTATGATAGCATATAGTATAATAATTATTTGATGAACAAATTAAATTATTAAAAAATGGAACTCCAAACTGTACAGCATTCATTCCTTGGAATTTATTGTTGGAGGTTAATAATTCATCATTGTGACACTTCTATAACGAATGGTTGTATAAACCAAAAGTTATTAAAGTTTTAAGAGTAAAATCGATTTTTCTTTTATATTTGAATTCTAATCACAAATATAATCATTATTATTTCACTGATTATATAATTTCAACAGATACATGCAACGTTTCTATTAATTATCGATTTATTAATGAAGAACAATATTTCGTAATGTTTCAAGATCAATTTATATTAGAAAATATAACCTTTTTGATGTATTTTTTTTCTTAGTAATTTGATAGCATTTTTCTAACAACGAAATTTCTTTAAAATAAATCGTAATTATAGATTTGAGAAAAATCTTTCCTATGTCATAAAGAGTCTATAATTAATATTTCATTGTCTATCTCTAGCAATTCATATTTCATTATCATATTCTTGGCTTGTTTAATATCATCAAGTACAATATACAGAACTAGATGTGTTTCTCAAATTTGTTTTAATCCTGAAACTAGTTATATTTTTGGCCGATTTCTTTAAATGTGCTGGAATGTTTGAAAATAGTTCGTTTGAAGACTGGATTGCAATATCATGTGTTGCATTGGTTAGTATTCTATTGAATTCATTTTTTTGCTGTTCTTATTGCTTCGATATTACTGGCGATCAAATTATTTTTTAGCATGCATTAAAATTAAGCAAAGAAAGTTGACAAAAAATGTTGATAATATTTTCAATATAATTGAAGAATGAGGCAGTTACAGTCGAAAATCGATCCCAAATGTAACAAATCTTGAGATCAAAATAAAAGTTATCAGCTAACTTCCTGTCTTCTTTTAATAAGCATTATAAAGAACATAAATATTTTTAACGCAGATGAAAATGTTTATACCAGAAATTTTGTCCAATGCTAGCAAAGATGAAAATCGAATTTTAACGATTATAATCTTATTGATGTTGAATTTCATCTCACTATGATAAACTTAATCAATTTTACACTTTTGCATCGTAGGTATCAATCTTTGGGCTGATTTGCAATAGCATATCATTGTATTTAACACGTACGAGTTCACGTTTTAATAGCGCATTTGGAATTTTATGTAGCGGTTTTCTGATATGCAATTTACAAGACGTATTTATACACTTCATGTGGTGCACCATTGTTTTGAGCGTGTAAGTTATACTCCTTTTTAAGAAAATTTCTTTCGTTCTCACCAAAAATTATTTTATATCAAAAATTTCGCTTCAGGAAATCGCCAGCATTATCGTCACCTCGATCGTTTTTCGTGAGATTGATAGGTCTTTTGTGAACGGAGGGTGGTTTGGATCACTTTTTATGCATTTTTTCATAGCCCTTAACAGATTTTACGCTTTTGTTTATGCGACAAAAATATAATCAATTGTGGTCGCAATCGAATACTATTAAAGTTGTTATCTTTGCTTGGATATTTGCAATGGTTTACTGCACCCATCATTTACACAGTAAGTTTATGAAGAATCTGTTCATCGTTTTCAATATCAAAAGACTTAGTGTTTATACCATGTTTTACTCATCACGTTTGTAAGAACAAATTATTTATACCTAAATTTGCCTTGTATAAGTTGCTTTATTTTAAAAATTATTTGCAGGTGACTGTGCACTTATATTTCATGGAAGTTTGAGTTATCGTTGGTTGCATAATAGTGAATTATGTGCAAATTTTGATGCAGCAGTATCTATATTAATTGTAATGGCTATCGGATCTCTTGATTTTATTACTTTAATTAAAATACTCGCATATCGTAAAGTAAGTTTATTTCTGAAAAAAAAAAACGATTGCTTTCGCATTTCTTCACCTAATTATATTAGCAGCATAATAATTGCTGCATATTTCTTATAAAATAAGTCGTCAATCAAATTCGAAATACCGATTAAATTGCATTAACTTTTTACTGTATTCCAGAGAATACGAATAAATACAGGAATGCCAATTGATGGTTCTATCACTGAAAGAGACATATTGTTTTTCAAACAAGTAATAAGCAGAATTTTAAACATTATCGAGAAAAAAAAAAGAAAAGTAGAAAAAATTTTATGACAAAACAAAAGAAACAACATTTGATTAGTTTTAATAAAATCTTATATAACCGCTGCCGTAAAAGAAAGTTTTTCAAGAATGAGATAGATGATCAAGATTTTATAAAATTCAAATCTAAAGATATAATAATTAATGCGTGCTAATTGCAGTCATGCAAACTTGGTTTACTCTATATTTCATGCGTTTTTGCATTCAATGTTACTCCGCACTTCTTCACCGATAAATGGATATTGTTTGCAGCAGGAACGATTGCATGGATTCTAGTAAAATCTCTGGATGGGTAAGTTTTATGTCTTCAGAATTTTAATAAATAGGATTTGAATAATTCAAAATTAATGTCTTAAAACATGCTGAAGCGAATACTAATTTTATTATTAACTTCAATAGTCGCTAACAAATTATTATTTGGTTTTCAGATTAACCTTTCTAATTTTCAACCGGGACCTTATCTTCAAAACAAATTTTTGTGAAGTGACAGTGTTCCCAGCTATAAATTTGAATTTGTTTCAGACCATTACGAGACAGTAAAACTAACATTTTTTTCATATCTTTATGTAATGAACTGATAATCCTATTTGAAATAGCATACTTCCTTATGTTTAAATATTAATCTTTAGTGTAATAAATAATTATTCCTATAGTTTACTTTTCCGTTGAAATTTCTGGAAACTAATTGATTGCTCAATGAGATAAATACATACATATGAATATGGATATATTCAATACAAATATACATATATATACATATTCTTTCTTTTTTAATGACATAAATATTATTTGATGTTTTGAAAAGATATAGGTATTAAAAAAAAAAAAAATAGTGAAAAATTTTACTTTTCATATTGTTTTAATAAAATTATAAGCATATTGTATGAAATTATCCTTTAATTTTAGCGCCTATATTTTTTGTGTAAAATAGAAATTTTTTCAATTTTCCTTAAATTTTAAATTAAATGCAATTTTAAAATTCATATTTAAAAATAATAATAAACTTTTACTTTATTTGCTTCATTTATCCTGATTCGAATAAATGAAGTTAGTAGGAAAATACAAAAAGTCCAGTAGCACTTTTCGTTGAAAAAGGCAGATGATTTCTAATTTGATTTGATTCTCAAAACTGTTTTTTTTTCGTTTTTCAAATGCACCTAATGTCTGAAAAAAAAAGAAAAAACAATATTCCTAAAGACCATGCTCAATAGTTTGTATTACCGTTACTAATATTCGGTCGGATGAATTTTGTCCAGAAATAATTGATATAGCATCATCCTCTACTAAGTAATTCTAAATAATATTAAATTTTTTACAAATATTAAACATATTAGTCTTAAATTTTGTAAAAAAATTTTGTCTCAAAATTATAAATATCAAAATTTACATCTGCGACTTATATAATTTTGCTGTACTTCATTTATAGATTGGTCAGAATATCATATTATTGTATATAATACAAATAAGTTATATTTTTATAAAACGTATGGAATTTTACACATCAGTTCACTATAAGTAATTTTTAAGTTTTATTTGTATTTCTCACATGTTGATTTTCAGTATATAAATTATATTTTTTTGCAGAAATTTCTTTTTACTCAAAAAAAAAAATTCCGCTTCAAGAATTTGGATTTTTTTTTTTCATTTTTTCACTACTTCCAATAGATGAGCTCTCTTTCATGATTCGGTGACTTGTTGTGCGTTAGCCGTCCTTAGTTGGTGGTGGAGTAATTTGTCATTCTGATAACGACATTTGGACAACAAAATACAGTCAGTTATGGTCGCAATCTAACACTTTCGAATTTATGATTTGCTTGAATATTTCCAATGATTTATTTTATACCTACTGTTTATAGAATAAGGAAGCTGTTTATTGTTATTGAACTTTAGATGATATGATGAAATCATATAACCTCATATTTGAAATGCAGAATAAAATTGGTATACACTTTTATTTCATGGTGATCTTCTATCGTTGGTTACATCATAGTTGTTTAGATGATTAAGTATATGAAAGCGTTGATAATTTGACATCAGTAGATACAATCATAATAATGATGATATACATTGATTTTATTACTTTGTTCAAAATTCTTACATATCGCAGAATAAGTTTACTTCTGATAAGCAATGCTTTAATAGTTCATGGAATACTTCATGCATATTTCTTGTTTCCTCTGAGGTAGATCATCAAATCCGATATGTATCAAAATGCAATTTTAATTCTGAAGACCAGATATGCAGATCAAATGAAAATAATTATTTTTTTTTCATATTAGTAAGAAACCGTTTTGATAAACGCCTGATTTCTGAAATAAAAATTTATTTGTAGCACGATCCATTCATATCAAATTTATTATGCATCTTTGATTCCAAGTTCTTTTTCTTCCTTTTCTTTTGCCTTTCCTCTCTTCATTTTATGGTTAGGCTTTATCTTATCATTTAGGACATACATCAATTTCTGATTTCTATTTTCCTTCTTCATCTGATTAACTTATGCATCAATAATGCTATTTACATAATGAAATAGACCGAATTTTCAAGGAATAATAATTAGTAATAATATTTGCAAATTATATTACAAATTTGCCATTTACCTTTTAAATATCAGGAAAGAAAAAGCAGAAGCATCCGTTGAATGAAGATGTTGTGATATTTAAGAAAAAAGACAGTTAATAGTTGCTAAATAATATTACCATATAAGCTGAATTATTGCATGTGAAGGAAAAGGCTTTGCTGAGATAGATATATTCTAGCTTTTCGAGGTAGCGCTGGTTTTCGAGATCAAATCTCAAAAACCAATAAAATTATTCTTATCATTCATTTGTAATTAATTTCTGTTTCATAGTTTTGGGAATGAATTTTTAATATTTTACTATTGTGCAGCTATTCTAAGCTTCTAAAGTATTGTAATCATATGCAATGGAATCAATTCAAACTATGGCCCATTTATTAAAACATTTACGAAACACATCATCCAAAGACTGTTACGATACATTCAATATGAAAAGATGAAATTAATTGATACATTGGTGTTTTTTAATAAATTGTATTAGATATTGCAAAATTATATTATGCAAAAGTTTTGATCAATATTCTTCACTATATAATACTTTAAGAAGATGATAAATTTTATATAGCGTTGCTTAATGCCTAATGACAGTGTAAATTATTTTCTATTTAATAAGCTTATTATATAAACGTGTCATGCTTATAAAAGTTCCCAATCTTCAGAACATGATTCTACTCATTAAATCATAGATTTCGATCATAACTGATTATATCTTGTCACATTTGCGAAAGCATAAAAATCTATTAAGAGCTATGAAAAAACGCAATAAAAATTTATATTTTTTATGTGAAAAAAAAGAAGTTAAAAATATAATTCGCATATTCAAAGCAATGATAAATAACATGAAGTGCATAGATACAACTTGCATATTGAATTATAGCAAGAAATTACTATTTAAAATTTCAAACACATTGGAAAACGTAACTTTGTATGTGTTATCTGGATCATGCTACTGATAGTCAATCCAGAAAACGATAGCTACGATACACAAATGTGAAATTAATTAATTTTATTGTTCTTCAATGTTTTATGAAATTGCATATCATCAAGCTTATAACCGACTGATTCTCAGTTATCTGGATCATGCTACTGATAGTCAATCCAGAAAACGATAGCTACGATACACAAATGTGAAATTAATTAATTTTATTGTTCTTCAATGTTTTATGAAATTGCATATCATCAAGCTTATAACCGACTGATTCAGTTTTATGAAATTGCATATCATCAAGCTTATAACCGACTGATTCTCATAAATTATGAATTCAAAGTGAAATTTTTACGAGAATCTAATAATTTATTTCTATCTTTCATAATATCTAATAGAAAAAGGTGTTATATTATATCTGATATCTCGACTAATTTTAGGCTTCCGTATGTCTTATTATCATTTTAATGAAGTTAGTGATTGACTGTTTTGATGAACTATAATCACGGCAATGCAGACTGTTGATGTTGATTACTGTCTTCAAGATGACTGTCATCAGGCACTACCATTACACTTGAAAAAATCAAAAAAAAAAAAAAAAACAGTTTTAACAATTAAATCAAATTCGACGAAATTATCCATTCTTTCGCCTCAAAGACTACTATTGAATTTTTATATTTTCGTATGAACTTCATTTATTACAGTCAAAGTAAGTAAAACCAGCCGAGAAAAGCTGAAAGCAAAAGTCTATTATTATCGTCTATCATCATTTCTAAGATTATTTCTCCAAACTGTTGAATCTAAGGGAAATTGAGAAATTTCTATTCTTACATAAAAATTGCCAAGTAACGCTAATAAGGAAAATTTTACATTTAACTATATTTGAAAATATGCAAGAAATGTGCTGAAAAATAATATATATTTAAGGAAATTTTTTCAAAAAATACATTTTTAAATATCATCATAAATAAACGTTTATATTGTTAACAAACGAATGACTGATTAGAGCATTACATTTTTTAAATATCATTATAAACGTTTGTATTATTAACAAACGAATAACTGATTAAAGCATTATATATATCATAATGCATATCAAATTTAATTTCCATTTCGATATAAAAACAAAACATCATTGCGCTTCTTTGGAATAATTTGAAATCAACGAAGTTTATGACTGGTATTAATTATTATCGTTGCAGAAAATTTCTTGTATAGGTAAAATTTTCAATTAGAAATTAGAAAACATAATTTGAAAACGGAATAATATCTTGGATTTAATATTAAAGTTTTAGATGAAGAGATTTTCTCTAGTATGTTCTAGTAATTAGAGAATTTCTGGGAAATCATTTATTAAAATTTTGTGGCATGAAATTTACCAATCTGGTGAAGGCGTAACAATCTATCTAATTTTGCTGATATAAATAGTATCCACTTATTTGTAAAGAAATGTAAAAAATATTGTATGTGATAATTAATAAAATGTTATGATGAGTTTACATGATAATAATATAATGTTTAGCATTAACATACATTGATTATTTTTTTAGGATATGAATTTTATGAAATCTGACTAAATAATACTCAAAACTTTTGAAGGAATACGATTTAGGACAGAAGATATATCATTTGATTTTAATCAACTTAACAAGAATTCGATCCAATCCTTTTATAAAGCTTTTTTTTCTGAATAATATTTGAATTTCTGTTTATCACTTTCTGTTTATTATCTGTTTGAAGAACAATATCTCGATTGCTGTTGCTGTTGACAGTTCCACTTGACATTTTCATATCTTTTCATTGCCTGAAATTCTAAAAGATGTCACTTTAATGTGTTCTAAGCTATAACTAAAAGGATTAATGGATTTATTCAAAAGAAGGAAATAATAATTGTGCGATTAAAAGGTTCGTAAGTGGGAGAGAGTGATGGATACGAAAAATTTCGAAGAATAATGTAACGGTGATATCAAAAAAGTTAAAAGGTTCTTTGTTTCCTATTACCAACAATAAGTATAACATATTTCTCTTCGCATGATATATATTATATAAATTCAGTAATGATAAAAATAATGTTTTAATCATAATTTGGTGGCAATTTTGCAAATTATTTATACTCATTCCTTTAAAGGATTAATGATTATAAAAAAATGATGAACTTGCATAATATTATTTCTTTTCTCTCGAATAAACTCATTACCCTATACATTACAGGGGGAGGGCGGGGTATATTTTGTGAATATCGCGGCAATATTCAATGTAATAACTATTTGATGAATAAATCAAATTCGAAATTCCATAATATTCTTTTTTTTTTTAAATTTACTATTAAAATCAGTAGTTATTTAATACAATACTTTAATAATAAATGATTATGTAAAGCGAACAGATTTTAAAAATAGTATTAAATTTTCTTTATCATTGATTTCTTCTTTTATTATTTCCACCTCTATTACATATTAAATTTTAATGAATATATGCAATTTCTTTAAAAACTTTTCAACTTTTTTAAAATGCAATTTTTTCAATTTTTATAAAAAGCACAATTTCGTTTTAAATTATTTTTAATTAAAGCAATTGAGAAAAAATCTTTTATGTACTAAAGATACAGGGCAAACTTATGATAAAGTTTCTTATTTTCTCCCATTGTCATACCTGACTTATTTCATTTATTTCATTGTTGTATTTTTAATGACATTTATCGGATAATTATATCGATGCAAAGCAACTAAATGAATCTAACAAACTTAATTTAACTCTGAAACTAACTGCATTTTTGGTGGATTTCTTTAAATGCGCTACAATGCCTAAAAATAGTTCTCTTGAAGACTGGATTGCAATAACATGTATTGCATTGGTTAGTATTCTATCGAATTAATGTTTTTATTTTTCTTATTTTTCTCATATTACCAATAATTGAAAATTTTCAATTTATTAAAATTGCGGAAAAGAAAGTTGGCAAAATAATAAAATGTTAGTTTTAATTTAACTGAAATGAGAAAGCATGAAGTTAAAAAAGAATGAATCTAAAATGTGACAGATTTTGAGATGAGAATAAAAATAATTCACTTACTGTTTATATTATTTTTAGTAAGCAATATAATGAATATAAGTATTTTTAAAAAAAAAAAGGAAATATAATATTCATTTAAAAATATTGTCTTATACACGGAAGGCGTTTCGAAGGATTAAAATGTTGCGCATATTTAATTTACTAAATCTCTTATTTTAATTATTTATTTTATTTTTTTTTTCATTTTTTCCAAAAACAATAAAATCAGTCACACTGAACGAATCATAGACATCGATTTTTGGATTGATCAGCAACGGCATATCATTGTATATCACGCGTATGAAGGTAAGATTCCGCAATGCAGTTGGAATCTTATGTAGCGGTTTCCTAATATGCAATTTACAGGCTATATTTGTACATTTTGCGTGGTGCACCATTGTTTTGAACATGTAAGTTACAAATGTTTCTTGAGGAAGTTTCTTTCTTTCACATGCAAAATTTATTCCTATTTCGCCCTAGAAATTTCTTTTCAGAAAACCTTCAGCATTATCGCCACCGCAATTATCCGTACGATTGGTAGGTCTTTTTTAAACGGAGGGTGGTTTGGATCAATTTTTACGCATTTTTTCATAGCCCTTAACAGATTTTGTGTTTTCGCGTATGCGACAAAATATAATCAATTGTGGTCGCAATCGAATACTATTAAAGTTGTTATCTTTGCTTGGATATTTGCAATGGTTTACTGCACCCATCATTTACACAGTAAGTTTATGAAGAATCTGTTCATCGTTTTCAATATCAAAAGACTTCGTGTTTATACCATGTTTTACTCATCACGTTTGTAAGAACAAATTATTTATACCTAAATTTGCCTTGTATAAGTTGCTTTATTTTAAAAATTATTTGCAGGTGACTGTGCACTTATATTTCATGGAAGTTTGAGTTATCGTTGGTTGCATAATAGTGAATTATGTGCAAATTTTGATGCAGCAGTATCTATATTAATTGTAATGGCTATCGGATCTCTTGATTTTATTACTTTAATTAAAATACTCGCATATCGTAAAGTAAGTTTATTTCTGAAAAAAAAAAAAAAACGATTGCTTTCGCATTTCTTCACCTAATTATATTAGCAGCATAATAATTGCTGCATATTTCTTATAAAATAAGTCGTCAATCAAATTCGAAATACCGATTAAATTGCATTAACTTTTTACTGTATTCCAGAGAATACGAATAAATACAGGAATGCCAATTGATGGTTCTATCACTGAAAGAGACATATTGTTTTTCAAACAAGTAATAAGCAGAAATTCAAATATACAAAATTGTAAAAAGAAATTTAATAATAAAAAGAAATTCAAAAATATAAAAGCTTTATAAGATAAGATAAAGAAAACTAAATGATCATTAATTTTGTTAATATCCTAGGATAATATTTCAACATATTGTTATGGTAGAAGAATGTGAATGTTACTCAGAATTACACAGAGTTCAATTCAAATTCCAAATATGCTTAATTATTGCTTATCAATGTTACATATGTTATTGAATTATTTTTGCAGTCATGTAAACTTAACTTTCTTTACATTATATTCGTTATTGCATTCAATGTTTCTGCACATTGTTTGACAGATAAATGGATACAGTTTATATCAAGCACAATCTCCTGGATTATGATGCAATCATTAGATGGGTAAGTTTTTCATGTAAGAAAACAGTAAATGATTTACTAAGAATTAATCATTTAATCAATTTCCCAGAATATACCAGAAGAAATTTCTTCATACATAACTTTGATATTAAGTCCAAGATATTATTGCGTTTTCAGATTATGCTTTCTAATTTTCAATTGGAGTTCTATCTATGAAAGAAATCGTGATGGACCGACAGTAGTGCCAAAACCTTGAAATATTTTTAAATCATTTTAGAACTGTGAAATGTTGATATGGCATATTTTTATACTTAAATATTAATTTTCAATTTCATAAATAATCATTTCTATACTTTATTTTTTGATTAAAACTTTTTGAAAATTAAATTATTTTATACGATAATACAAATCTAATTTATCATATTTATGTATATATTCAATATTATTACACTCGTACTTTATTTTCTTGATTTAAAAATAAAAAAAGAGATTTATGCATTAAAATAACATTTTCGCATGAAAATATCCTTATTTACAACACTCATTGTTTTTCTTATATAGAAACATAAATTTCTCAGAGTTTCGAATTTTAAATATTCCTTATTTAAAAAATATTCTTAGAATTAAAAATAAACAGTAATAATAGACCTTGCGTTCAATCTCTTTCATTTCTCTAGCTCCATTTATCATAGTCTTGCTTTGCTTGGTAGCATATAACGGGCTATTATTCTTGATGGACAAAGTTAAATAACCCTATCGAATTTTGCTTAATTCTGAAAACTATATCTTTGTTTGATTTCTTCAATCGAAAAAGAAATGACGAAAAAGAAATTGTTATGACAATCGAATGTTTCTTAGCAAAACATGAATTAAATTTAATCATTTATAAGGAAACCTGTAATCGAAATTTATACAGCATGGTACCTTTTGTTTTGTTTCTGTTTTAATTCTTAGAGAAATGCAAAAATATTATATTGATAAAAGATTCATTTCTTCCAACTTTTACATTCCTGTATTGAAATTGATTTTTCGCCCCATCCGTCTTAATATCGTCGATTTTCGCTTTCTATTTTCATTTTTTTTTAATGTGGTTCACTCCTCATTGCTGCATTTTTATTTCGTTGTATCTTCTACCATTTTCATTTGAATACTTCATAAATATTATTCAAAATCTTTTAATTTCTAGCTTCGATATCCTAAGACAATGAAAAATTTGAAATAGTTGTAATATGACTTTGAATTTATTTTAGAGATACAAAAAGTAACTAGAAAAAGAAAAATTTTTACCGTTGTAATACATAAAAGTGCGATTTGATCTTCTCCAAAACCAGTGTAATTAATCATATCGTAAAATTAGAATAAAATTCAACTTAGCAAAACCTTTTCCTTTTATAATAACTCAAAGTTCGCTCATATGATTATATTATTCGATTACAACTCTTTAGTAATTTAACATTTTTATTAAAATATGATTATATATTATAAACAATTTACTACTTTAATTAATTCCCTCTCGACATTATTAAATTACTCCTTACTAGCCCATATCATGTTTAATGTTTTCATTCAAATGAATTAGAAACTATGCTAATAAATAGAAAGAAAAGTTGAAAACAAGGCCACTGATATCATCAGCTACTTTTGTTAATGTCATTTTGAAAGTACTTAATCACAATCTTGAAAAAACAAAATATCATCTGGTAAAAATATGGAAGATAGATAGTAATGATCATTGAGCTTGTTGTAATTAAAGATGGCTCTTATTCTACAGTTTCAAAATACTATAATTTATTGTTAAAATTTTAATTTATATACATATATATAAACACAATAATTCAATTTTTTTATTAAATTCAATACAATAATCTATTTTATTGTTTCCATGCATAAAATGATGTTAAATTCAATCATTCTCGAATATCGAAGAGTACGCGTTCCTATTGTAAACATCTATTCTATAAATATATATATATATATACTTACTTATATGTTGTATATGTTATTCCATATAATTCATTTCTACTAGAAATGATTTGGAAAATCAATTTTATGCCAATTTCTGATATCATTCTATGCACACAACTTTCTTCAAATGTAAACTATTTCTTCTGTAAGATAACAGAGGATATTTGGAAGACAGCACTTAGACTTAAACAGAAAAGTTAATAATAATACAAAGATCATTAAATTTTGACGAAAATTTCTCTTTACATAATTGCTATGATTCTGTTGCAGCATCAATAAGATGTCGCTGATTAAAAATTGATTAATGAATTGGAATATTTCGAAAATATTGAAATATTTGTATTTTTATATATCATAACAACGAATATTCTATCTTGTTAATTTCCTGCACCTACCAAAAAAAAGTCGAAGTCATTTAAACTTTTTCGTTGTCTGAAAATATTGAAACTACAACTTAATCGGTTTTCAGATGTTTATGGAGTATTCGGACAACAAATATTCTTGTTTTTGGTCGTAATTAGAAAAGGAAATAAAAAATTTCTTGCTGTAAGGCTTCTCCTGCAAGTATTTTAATTTATATTGTTCAGCAAATCTGGATTATTATTATCTTATTCTCTTCGATTACGTTTTTTCGTTCTCATTGTACATAACATAAACAAAATCAATGTTTTAGCAGTACATTTAAAATTTAATAAACAATTATTTAATATTCTATTTAAGAACTATCTATGTAATATGCTATTTTAAGCATGTGAGTTATGCTTACTTTTTTGAAGAAATTAATTTATTTCATTCACATTATTTTTTATTTTTGAAAAAATTCTAATTCAGCAAATTTCCGATATTAACATCATCATCAATAACATTTTTCGTACGGCGATTATTCGGCATTTTTGTAAGTGGAAAATGATTTTGATCACTCTTTGTGCATATCTTTGCCATGCACAATTAATTGTGCGCCATCGTATATCCTATATAATATCAACAAGTTCGGTTAGAATCAAAGATTTTTATCGTTGTAATTATCGCATAGAAATCAATATGACTATACATACTATACTTAATTATTAAACAACAAATAATTTTTTTATTTTGTTAAAAAATATTCGTCGCTAACAAATTTTTCAAAAAATTAATCGATAAATGAAAAACAATTTAGATCGAATTTTGTTTATTTTCTTGCCATCCATATCAATTATGCGCTGTTGTACATTAAAATTATGATAAAAATTAAAGGTTTTCGCCATTGCAATCATCTCATAGAAAGTTGGAAAGACTTAAAATAATAAAGAATTTAATTTTTTGAACTATCTTTTTCTCATTTTATTTTCATCATTTTTTTACGTGTTGAATAATATTATTATAGCAGCAAATCAGATTCCTTTATCCAATTTTGCTGTTTCAATTTTCTCGTTTTTAACTATTAAAATGTACTGTTGTAACTTAATAAAATTATGTTTAACATTCAACAGAATTTAAGCATAATTTTCCAACAATTTTATAAAAATCGCAACTACAATGAATAACATTTAATTGAACGGATGCGTTAGTATTGCTAATAATCCAGAAGTTTTATATTTCGTGCACATTTATATTTACTAATTAAAAAAATTATGATATTTTCGATTAATCTTTCTTTTATCACTAAATGGCAAGCCTGATTTTAGTGGAATAAAGGTATTGAATTCATTTATTAGAATTAGTGAGAAATGCTAAGAAAATTTGTAGGATATATTTTAAACAAAATCAATGTTTTAGCAGTACATTTAAAATTTAATAAACAATTATTTAATATTCTATTTAAGAACTATCTATGTAATATGCTGTTTTAAGCATGTGAGTTATGCTTACAAATTGACATATATTTTAAAGCTACTGAAAATGTGATAAAAATTTTTAATTCAAAATAATTTTAACAGATTTAACAGCTAATGAAGCATATTAACTTATCAGTTAAACATAAAAAATATTGATATGAATTACTGGATTTATTCACTTCATTTTTTCTCTTCATCCAACAATAATGCCATAAAATTCAATAAAGGTTTTATTCTTAAATTAATTCTAATTAGTAGCACTTTTAAGTAAGATTCACTTGAATTATGATATTATTAATAAAGTATAAAGAAATATTTTACTGCAAAAGAGTAAACTAATATATAATGAACAAGTGATGAAATCATTTTATTATGCAAAAATTAATAATATCAATTGCAAAAAATATATCCATTTAATATCTCTCTGTTAAAAAAAAAAGCATAAATAAAATCTGAAGTGAAATTACAGGAAAAATGTATTACTGCTTTACATAAATTATTTTGAACAATGCAATATGGTAATTTAAATAAATTTTTTTGACATAAAGGATTAAACATTAGTTCTAAATATTGACCGAATAATCTCCTCTCTTCATTATTATACGTGGATTGTCATTTTTATTACACGTAGATTGCCACTCCTACCTCAAAAGCATATATAAGTACGATTCTTCAGGAACTTGTACAGTTAACAATGATAGCATGGAGTTTCATCATCAAATTCTCTTTTACCATTTCATCCTGTAATATGATTCGTTGTAGATTGTTAACTGCTTTTTAGAATGTTGCATTATAAAAGATTTTGAAAGTTTACGATAAATGTATAAATAAGTATTTCATTTTCCTACCAATTCAAAAAAATTCTTTCATCTTGTTTCCTTTTATTTCAAGAATATTTATTTACTTTTTAAATATACAAAATTCGTCTTACAATATTTGCAGTAATCACTGTTAGAAAGAATTTGTCATATTTATAATTATAGTAGACATATGTGTTTTATTACAATGAATGTAAGATTATTATTTTTTCAATATTAATAATTTAGAAAAATCATTTATTACAAGAAAATTCTCCTCTAAGCAATCATCAAATAGCAAGCGATATTATTTCTTCGATGAAATTTAATTTACTGTTAAATTTGAATAGTTTTCAGAATCAATGTGAAAGTATTATTGTAAGAATGAATTTCATCTGCTTCGTCATACTCTTTTTCAACTGTGCAACATTCAAATTATCGTAAGTCAGTGCAATATTTCAAAGATTTCAAATTTTAAAACCATATCATATCAGTGATATAATTTATGAAAACGCAACTGCAACAAACAGAGCCATTGGATTTATCGATGCAAAAAAGCAATGAGGAAGAAATAAAATCGTTGAAATTATCAGTTCTAAAAAGAATGACGAACAATTAGCGAATTTATGGAATGTACCAGTTCCAGAAGCAGTTGAAGGAAATATTGAAAGGAGAAGCAGCATGGATAAAGAAAATTTAGGTAGTCACGCTGCTGTTCAGATTCGTGAGAGGCCATATTTTTGTACGATATGCGAGAAAAGATTCACTCGGCCATCCCATCTCAAGATACATATGCGGATTCATACTAGTGAGAAGCCTTTCTCTTGTTCGGTATGCCAGAAAAAATTTATTGATTCATCCAATTTCAACAAACATATAAAGATTCATACCGGTCACCGCCTGTATCATTGTAGAATATGCGGGAAAAGTTTTTCTCGATCATCCAGTCTGAACAGACATATGACGAATCTTCATGGCGTTAAGAAGCCGATTAATTCTGAGATGTTTGGGGAGAAAATTTTTATCCATTAAAATTTAAAGATGCACATGAAGAGAATTCATGTTGATATTAAATTGTAGAATTGTTCTAATACATGGAAATGAAAGTATATGTCATGCAAGTACACAATAAAAGTTTTTAGTTGGAAGAAAATTTCAAATTACATATAAAAATAATTCACATTAGAGAACGTGACTGTTAAACACATTTCAAATCAAAATAAATATATTTTTATTGGCAATTTCTGATCTTATAGATTATTTATTTACTCTATTGATTGAACTTTTGTATGCTTGCAGGACATATACCCTTTATTTTCATGTATTTCCATTTAATGAATTTGTCATCCATTATTTTTGCCTTATATTCATAGTAGTTATTTGTTACTATTTTTAATATTGTTACTTATTACGAGCTACTGCATTTTTTTGTTTATACTAAATTGCTTCCGGTTTTTCTTATCTATTTTGCTTCCATGAATAAAATTTTTCATTTTATGTTTACTTACACATTCACTGAAGAGTATTTGCATCATTAACTTTTATTTACTGAAATATTCATAATATGCAAATTAATTTTGCTATTATTATATTATTGATAAGGTGGTTAAAAAGTGGTATTGTAAAACATTTTGCTTGAAATATTTCGATGATAATTAAAATATTGGCATCATGAAATTAATTAAGAAAATTTTACGATTCGTTTGAAAATTCCCGAAATGAATTTTCTATGCCATAATTCATCAATACTATTTTAAATACAAGATACAAAAATAATTAGTTTGGAATGTATTAACTTGAATTCAATCAATTACACATTTACTTATATTTTACTATAAAATTGTTCATGTTAATTACGAATAGAAATAATTAGTGCACTATTTGATTGGCACAAAAGTGAATAATTATTTTATTGTCTGAAATAATTTCGAAATAAATTCAAGTTTTTTATTGGTGCTTCTGCTGCTGGACAGACTATTACTCAGGTCATTTGCGATTGGAATTCAAAAATATTGATCTAAAAAGAAATCATTCAGTTGAATAGAAAAATTGGAATGGGACAACTTCAAGCATGAAATTTTTGTAGTTTCGAACACCAATTTTTTATTCCAACTGCAAAGCCTACATATTTTCGGACCAGACGATGCAATTGAAACTTTAAAATGCGTTAGTACAGAATTAAAAAAGAATCACACACAAAAAAGAAATTCGTGCATCCAAAGCAAAACGTGTTTTACACGCGAAAATTCATTTTAACATTGATTAATACACTAATTTATCGAAGTTTGTGTGTAGAAAACGAATTTATTTGGAGATTCCCATGGTAAGTTTAGCGGGCATTTGAAGAAAGATGAGGTGTAGTGTTACCATCAGGTCGAGAGAAGTGTTTTATTATGATTTTTGTATCTTAATCATGAGTATATATTCAATTTTGAATAATACAAAATATATTTAGTAGGAATGGTTTACAGCAAATTCATTTAAATAACAAGAGAAGCTGTACGAGATCTGTTTGCAGTGATCAACTAAAGAATTTTGCATGTGAATTAGTTTTTTAGATGTAAAAGAAAGGGTGTGATTTAGCCTGGATAAAGATAGCAAGAGACGCATAAAAAAGCGGAAAAATAACCTTAAAGAATATAAAATTAGTTATATAATTCATTACATTTATTTACATTTTATACGATTTATTTGTTTAGCGAAATTTAATATTTGCGACAGCATATATCCTATATAAATGTTTAAAAAAATTAGACCGAAGTTGAAACTGCAATTGAAGGCGAGGACAGGGAAACAGCATCGATACAAAAGTTGAAGCTAGGACAGGAAACAGCATCGATACAAAAGTTGAAGCTAGGACAGGGAAACAGCATCGATACAAAGTTGAAGCTAGGACAGGGAAACAGTATCGATACAAAGTTGAAGGCGAGGACAGGAAACAGCATCGATACAAAAGTTGAAGCTAGGACAGGGAAACAACATTGATACAAAAGTTGTTTCTCAGTATGCTGGAGCTAATGAGCATAGTAGCGAGCATAAATATGTAATAGCAGATAATGACATCAGTGTGGTTGCAAATAAAGCTGGAAGTGAAAAATATGGCATAAAAAAGTGATTTAAATCGAACTTTGTTATAGCAACTGAAAAAAGCTATAAAAATAAGGCATTGCTTTTTTAAAGACTTAATAATTTTTGTTTGTTTATAAATTATAAATCTATTCAAGGAATATAATAAACAAGTGAATGAACTTTTTACTAAACTAGAGTATAAATTGTCACCGAATTAGTCAATTTTTGTATGAAGCATACAGTATGATAATTATTTGGCGAAATAAACAAATTAAAATATTTGAAGTAACAAAACTTATGAATTTATTGTTGAAAATTAGCATTTGCTTAATACAGTATGTATATAACGAATAATTGTGCAAAGCCAATAATCATAAAATTTCAAAAGTAATAGTACATTTTCATTTACTTTGACTTAGTTTTCTGACATTTTTAGCTTCATTAATTATTATTATTTCAGCGATTAAATAGCTTCAACAGATATATTAATAGATTTATTCATTATTTCGTTTTCGTTTTCTTTTTTCCAAGAAATAATTTGTATTTATAAACATTTCTTTGAATCATCTTAATTAATGCAACTGAAATAAACCTTTCGTGCACTGAAGTTTATGAGCAAACTATATGGATCATTTCAATTCCTCTCTTACTCTTCAGTTGTCGGACCATTATATTTACTGGAAAAGATCAAACAAATCTATAAAATTTAACTTGACTCAACTAGTTGCAACTGTAAACTGATTTCTACAACATAATGTTTGAAAGCCTTTTCTTTGAAGATATTGATCCCAATAAATTATGTTGTATTGGTAACTATTCCATTCAATTTTTTTATTATTATTCATATTCAATCTTATCAATGGTCAACTATTTAAATTATTTGAGCTCACATTAAAATTATGGTAAAAAAAAAAAGTTGAAAAGCATTAAATATTTATAAGCATTTAAATATTGAAAAACAGTTACAATTCAAACAGTTACAATTCTTCTGATGTTGAATTTTATAAAATTATTTTATTGTATTGAAGAACAATACCATCATAAACATCAATTGTCTGGACAGATCAATAATAATAGCATATGCAACTATAGCTGATTTCTACGGCATAACTATACTATAAATCACATGTACGAAATCGTCTTTCCGTAATGCGCTTAGAATTATATGCAGCAGTATTCTAATACGCAATTTGCAAACCATATTTGTACACTTCTGTGGTGCACCATTATTTTGTGCATTGCGTTTTATGAAGAAAATTTCTTACTTTTTCATTCCTATCTCACTTAAAAAATTTCATTTAACGAAATTTCAAACATTATTGTTACCTCGATTGTTCTTTGTACGGCCTTTTTGTACTTGTGAATTGATAGGCCTTTTTGTACTTGTGAATTGATAGGCCTTTTTGTACTTGTGAATTGATAGGCCTTTTTGTACTTGTGAATGGAAGGCGATTTGGATCACTTCTCATGTACTTTCCTTTACGTGACACAAGAAATTATGGTCACAATCTATGCTCTCAAAATTATAATTTTTGCTTGGATATGTCCAATGGTGTTGCTGTAATCGCAAGGAGAAAAGAATCAGTGATTCTTTTGTTATGGATTTAACATGCTGGAAGTATGTACATGCTTATTTGTACAATGTAAATGAGCTAAAATTGTGCGCCTATTGTTCCTATGTGAGTTCTAAAAAGAGTTCCATTCATAAGCAATAATAAAGGCGCTATTTCTGTGCATCAGAATCTTCCACTTACGCAAAAAAGAGGGTCCTAAATACCAAAGATATTTTCGTAACTAATTACCATGTCGGGAATTATTTGGTCTCCCTATTTTTGTGTTATGATATCGTTTCATTGATACTGTAATTGCTGCATTCATTAGTATATTAACAAATTTATCGTAATAAAGGCTTAACACTGAAGTTTGAGGTTCGTTCCTAAGTGGGTGAAATAAGAAAATTGAAGAAATCTGTGGGAACTGAGAAGCATTCACTCTTTCAATTTTGCCACAATCAGAGAGAAAACGTCAACAAAAGATTTGGGGCCTGAGCCGGTGGGGAAAGACAGGGACAAAAAGTGGGAGGTAATGGGAAGTGAAATTTCAACTAGAAGAATGAGAAAGAAGGATAGGAAGTCTGTGTCCTAGCTTATCAGAACGAATTTGAATAAGCTTGCGTCAGAAATTAAATTGGTAATAGAGAAAGCAGAGAATATTTGCGTCGAAAAAATACAACAATTGAAGAAAACAAGTCGATTTCACTAGAAAGAAAAAGAATGCTCATGAATTGACATCTAAAAATAATTGATGGAATCATCTCCAAATAAGTGCGTTGTAAAAGGGATGGAAAGAAGAATTACGGTCTGTCAAAGAAGAAGATGTGAATTATGAGATCGACTTATATGAGTCCTATTTCGGACACAGAAGAATGTTTATTTAGCAGTTGTCACAAAATGCATTATGTTCGGATCTTTGTAATAGAATAATTAAACCGAATTCGTCCATTTCAGCGAGTAAATTTTTTTGATTCGACTATGCTTGTTTATATGCGTTCGTATGCACAAAATACAAAATTTCTTCAGAGCAAATTGTGCTTTGCTTATTGGCAACTGTTGATTATATTTAAAACATCGGTGCCATTATGAGTGAAAATTAATAAAACAGAAAACTTCGAGAATCTTATTTAAGAAATGATGTAATAAGAGTGAATGATGGAATACTAGTATAAAACTTAGATCACATAAAAATTGAAGAGATTATGGATTATGTCTACTTTTACATTTCAAAATTGCTTAAGACTTTAACATTTTAAAGTTTGATGGGATAATATTAACAGTTTTTTATGATAATATTAATCATTTGCAGAGTTCAAATCTGTTCATATTGAGTAAGAATAGAAATTGGTTTTAGACATGATGAAAATATCAATAGTTGGGTCACTAAACATTGAATCTCAATCCAATCTTGCTCGTCATTTGAGAGCTGCGAAATCCTAGCATTTATTTGCATAACTTTTATAATCAAAGTAATAGATTTATGCAAATTTAATAATACATTTGCAGTGGTAAAATAACAATAAAATTTTGATAGATTTTTATGAATGAATTTTTATTTTAGAAGAAAAATAAAACATAAAAGAAATAAATTCATTTTTCCTTAAGTGTTTACAAAAGTTATTATTCTTTCTTTTTACAAATTAGCATAATCTGGCTGAATATATTACTTATGATTATAGATTCAGTATTTTCCAGATTTTACTATTTGCGACTTTGAATATTCTGAACTTCATCAGGTTTACCCCTTTCTTCTACTTTCACAATTTCCTCTTCTGGTACCGTTTCTGGTAATTGGTCAGCGGCAATAGTTTTAACAATTACAGGTGTCATACAATGTATACTAACATGCAACTGCGGATCGATATATAAACTAGTTGCAGATTTCACATTGTGACAGTTACTCGACCAAATAGTTAAAATTTGATTAGATGCAAACATGAAATGACCTTTTTCGTGCGGTGTACGCGTACGTATGATCAATTTTATTTGTAGTTGTTTTATAAACTCTTCGATTGCTTTCAAACCAAAAAGATGACCCCTGCCACCTATAAAAAATTATGTAAAAAATTTGAAATTTTATTAGAAATTTCATTAGTCAATTTTTAATTTTAACTTGAAAACAGTGTAGTTTGTCAAATAATTTAGAATGAAATAATTTTTTTTTTTTAATTCAATAGTTTTATTTTACAGAGAAACCCTAATTTAATTGCGGCATTTAATTTTTCTAATTTACCCATTAACATTATTGTTGGTCTTTTACCGTTCTTTATAATTTACCAGGTAAACAAAAGTGACGAAATTATCCCAATTATATCAAACTTTTGAGTAAACAAACTTATGTGTAACCTAGCTTTGAAAATGAGTAATGCACTGCTTAACAATTTATGCTTATATATTAATATTGAATGAAAAGTTATTTTCGTCAGTATTATTAAAATTATAAAAGAGACTAAAAATTTCAATACCTTTAAAGACCTAAAATCTGATTTATAGCGTAAAGTAGATTTATAATTACTATAATATTTTATTCAATGCTAGATCTAATTGACCTTTGATTTTTTGAAATGTTTCAACATCAGTACTAGGCATTCCGAGTATTAAATCGTATGGAATTTGACAATCCCACTTCAACAATGGCCTTTCAATTTCCTTTATTGCATTGAGATTCTTCAACTAAAATTTTTTAATTTGTACAATCATGCAGTCAATTATAGAAAATAAATTTTCTAAATAATTTTAGAATTTTTAAATACATCAGTGCTACTATTTTTATTTCAAATATGCTTCTCGTTTTTAGAAATTTTTTTTTTTTAAATAAATGGTAATAATGGCAGCAAAAAATGCATCCACTAACTCGCGAACTAATACCGGAGTGCACAGCAAAAATTTTATTGCCAATCACTGCAGCAATAGGCATTTCAGAGCAGATTCGTGTGATGAAAGCAGATAGTACTTTATTTAGCCTAACCGGAAAACGATTTCGAATTTGAAAAGGAAAAATTCCGTCGCTCCACGTAGCATGTAAATATGATGGGGTGTCGTTAGCTGCAAATTTAGAATTCTGAAACTACTACCTTTTCTAGGTCACATACAGTTATTTGCAAATCAATTATAATAACCCATTATACATTTCTTCATCGAATGAATATATAATATTAACTGTTTGTTTTCATTATGCATAAAATTAACAATATATTAGGCGAAAAAATTCCAACTTCTTGAGAATTTCATTTAAAATTCAATACATTGTTTAAAATTTTCAAAAAATACTTTGTATGCTGCCAGAAATGCTAATGTTTCAATAGATTCAGCACATTCTTCATCAATAATACCGCCTAGAAAAAGATATCGGCGTTTTGGTGGATAGCCATATAATTGGAACCATCGTAATAAGTCAGAATATCTTTAAAAATTGTTTAGATTGAAATACATTCATAAATACCATTTAACACTGTGATGCTAAGATTAATTAAGTATTTATTGCTGTCGGTATTTTTAAACCTTAAATTATGATATTTTGACAGAATGAAAAGGAATGTAAGAAAAACTCGCCGACCGCGGAGTTCTCCGATTACGACGACATCAGCTGTTATTTCTAGCAGTGAATTTTCTATACGTAAAATTTCGCTTAACTGTAAAAAATATGTTATACTAAACTCACATATTTACAAAAATTTGAAAAATTTGAATTGGTTTACTTTACACCAAAAAGTAATTCAAAAATGAAATAAGAGAATAAAAATTAAATTTGAAATAAACTCGAAATATAATAGCTTCGGAACACAATTTTTCCCGAAAATCTTTCAATCATATTTTTCAAAATATAAAATTTTACATCTGACAAAAGTTCATATAATTCACTTCCTTCAATATCAAAGAATCCGGGTCCCTGCTCGATCATACGAATTAGGAGGCTTTCAAATTTGGTTGGCTCAGTACGGACAATCTAAATCAACAAAAGTTCCAATTTAAATTTCTTGTCATAACAAAAAATCGCAAGAATTCGTAAATTTCCTAGTAATTGCAAATAGAGCTTTTTTTTTTGTCCAGTAGTTCTTTTAAATTAATTAAATCATGAAATTGTATTCATTTTCTAATTATTCAATTTGCTTTCACTATTAATTTCACTCTCTTTGATTTACCATATAAAAACTTGGAGATATTACTACACTATATCATATGAAGAGAAGAATTAATAAACTTATATTAGGTAAACAATTCAATAAATGATCGAGAAAAGCTTTACTTAAAAAAATACCACAGCATAATCAAAACCCAGTGATTCATGAACTTCATAGCTCACGTAAGTGATCGATTCTACAGGTGTCGCAACTATCTTTTCTTCTTTGTTACCTTTATATTCTGCCAACGCTTTCATAACTTCTGCAAATTCTTCAATATTTAAACATCCGTCGAGTGGTTCACCAGATTTCTGTAAACTTTTCATATGCATTTGTTAAAGACTTCAATAACATACTTTATTGTTCATTAAGAATCCTTTTATTTCTAATTATTATATGAATTTCATTAAGAATAATTTCTTGCCAAAATTTTTCTCATAAAGCGTAATTCCGCACAAATTTTTTCCAAAAATCTGCGTAATTTTTGTAAATCAAATTCTTTTTTGAATTTAATTTTACTTTTTAAATTTATTTTTTTGCAAAAATTTAAAAAACAATTGAACATTACTGGTGCTAAATGTTGGAATATTATTCCTTCCTTTTTGTGGTAAGGCTGTATCAAATTTCGGATTGTATTCAATTTCTCTGTATGCCGTAACCATCCATTTATGAATAAATGTTGATGCTATAGGATAAATGGTAAAAATAAATAGGACAAATGGCGTTAGCAAATGAGCCAAGGTTTTCATACCCGGTAGAAATTTGAATTTTCTTTTCTGTAATTAAAAAAGATATCTACGTTTTTAATAAGAGCTGAAAATTATGAGATATTGGTTGAAGAATTTTATTGTCTTGAAAACATTTTCAATGATATGACTGGGCCTTACTTAATAATAAAGCTATTTCACACATTAATTAAATGATAAAAATGACAATTTTTAAAGACAAATATAAGAGTTAATAAATATTTGAAGGCAGTGAACTATGATTTTTCATCTAATTGCATTTGTTTTAATGAGGAAATTTAATTACAAATACTTCAGTACAAAGAAAGCGGAATTAGAAAATATAAAAACAGCTTGACTTCCTTAGTCATTTATAAAAACAAACTAACAGTAATAACGAAAATTGGCATTTGCTCCCAGTTACAGCGATTATGCAAACAACACTTAATATCATGAGTTAAATTACTCAGTAGGCACCATTTACGATTTAAAAGTAGTCCTGGACAATGTTGTTTGCACCAACCCTTCATATCACAACGAAAACTGAATCGTAGATTGTTTGATCCGAAAAAAATTTCTATTTTGTTTTCAATCGAATTTTAATTTAAATTTTCTTATGTTTCAAATGCTTCAACAGCAGAATAATTTTGACTTAAAAATTGTCATTTTTAAAATGATTTAAATTTTCTCTAATCGTTGTTTTTATTTTTTATTATTTAAAATTCCAAAAAATTCAATGATTCTACATAAAATATAAAAACTTTTACAATCAAAAGATTTTACATAAAAATAAATTTTAGATGAAGAATTTTATAAGCAAAACAAGCAAAGGAAGGATTTTATTCAATATTCAAATTTTAAAATCAGAAGAGACTATAATTTATAATGTTAAATAGGAATAATATCAGCGTTAATTTATATCTAAAAATTATGGAGAAAAAATAATATGATAATAATATGGCTGCACTTTTCTAAACAATGAATTAGAGGAAAATAATAAGCTTTCATATTTCTACGATTCGCAATCTATTTGATTAATAGATTGAATCATTTACTTCATGCTACGCATTGCGATACACATTGCATTTTTTGAACATACTAATGGGATATATTCATTACCGCATTGTTTTGATGACCGTACAATAGGTAAAATGGCAATACTAAATATTAGAACGATGAAACAGCCGCTCAGAACCATTTTCTCTATGCAATGACTACTTCGAAGTTTAATTTATTATCAACTTTATATGAATTCATTATGTAACTTCCTGAACAAAATGCAAAAGTCGCAAAAAGCATCAAGCTTATCATAATAAGACTTACTAAGAGAAAATCTGCTAAAAATAATAGGAACAGATGAGCTTAAAACAATAGCTAGGAATCCTAGAAGTATCAGCAAAGTTAGTTTAGCAGTAATCAGTTAATAGTTGTATTCACTTTTTAGAAAGAAATGACGAATTATGGAAATTTGAAACAAATATTAGTTAGTCTAACTAAATTGATCTCACTTAATAATAATTAATTCAAATTGAAAATCAAAATTTTCTTAATTGCTACTTTAATTACTATATGTGCTAAAAAGTATATATAATCTTAACAATGTAAGGATAAGGTGTTAAAAATAAATAAATTTAAAACAAATCCATTTGCAAATTTGCAATATACTTTATGCTTTTTATAATAACAAATAATTTTGTAATTTTAAAATTTTTCTTTACTTCACTTGCTAAACTTCATGGATATATTGTTTATACAATAGAATAGTTGTAATAATGGATGATGGCATCATTTCTTCTTTAAACATATCAAATTTCATAAACTCTCGAAATCGCCAATGTATCAAAATCAATGAATTTGTTGTAGAATTTTCTATCACGTTTGGAATGTTGCTACAAATTAAATTTTGCGGTAAAATTTTTAATTTTAATAAAATTTGGACCAAATTTTATATAATTTAAGGAAACAGCTTAAAATACTTCAAAAATCTTCTAATTCGGAATTTAAATTTCTAAATCTTATGCTAGAAAATTTCTAATTTTTTTTAGTTTTATCATGCTTGGCTGTAACAAGCGGATGGACAACAGAAGGGAATAGAAAATTAGAAGAAGCATTAATGAAATCCTATAATCGGAAGCATCGTCCAGTAAAAAAGATTCGACAACGATGCAAATTCAAATTTATCTTTTAATCGGGCATATTGAAAAAGTGGTATACGAGTTTTTGATTGCTTTTCAAATACATTAATTTGCATAAGTTAATTAATTAAATCAACCATTGTTATATTAGTTTTTTGCAAACTGCTAAAGCTGCCAAAGTTTTTTTCTTCAATTTAATCATTACTTTTCAGTACTTTTTTATTGAGAAATTTTAATATTGTTAGTTGCGAAATAAAAATGATAGGATGAACATGAACAAACGATGTTACTTCATGGATTATTATGGACATCATGGATCGATGAATACTTAAAATGGGATCCTAGCAAATATAATAATACAAGGCGAATTGCAATTGAAAGTTGGAAAATTTGGCAACCTGCTCTTTCGCTTTACAATAGGTTTTTGCATTAATTTTTTTATCGAGACATTTTCTTTATTTGCTGCTGTATCAGTTGATATTGATCATCATTCTAATTTTTCGATAATTTCGATTCATTTAGAATATTTCATAAATTTAAACTTCTCAATAGTATTGTTAATTTCAACTTCCTTGGAATAATTGCTAATCTTAACAAATAAAATTAAATTTCAAATTTATCAATCAATATTAACTGATGCATTTTGAATACTAAGTTGAATGTTAAGTATGAAATTAGATTTTTATATGCTGAAATAATTTTTTTTTCAAACAACAGCAATAACATATAATTTATTATTCAATTATCACTATTTGCATAAGAATAATCTTTAAACTTTCATTTAGCCAAAGATATTGCAACATTATTTATCAGTTACTTATTTTCAGTTATTTATTCTTTCATTACATTTCAGTGCACGTGGAAATAGTTGGTATTTATATATGAGTGGTTTACCAGCATCTGTAAATAATGATGGCAAAGTTTGGGCATCTGGATCTTTTAGCTTTCATGTAACATGCTTGTTTGATTTTACTAATTATCCATACGACGAACAGGTAATTCTATTGCTCCAATTTCTATCAAATTCAATTGACTGATACATATGTATTCCAAAATATATTTTAACTGATTTCAGTATTAATCTTAATTTTTTTATTTTCTCTTTTAAATTTCTCCATATTTCATTCAGGTTATCTAAAATTTGATGCATATTTTTGCTCTTTACATATTATATCCTATCATTTTTTTTTCAATTTAAATACTCTTAATGCTCTATCTCATTTAATTGCATATTTTATATTTTTCAAACAACGAATGTCATAATTTCTTCTTTATTTGTAATTTAAAGAAGAAAATTAATTCTTCTCTAATTACTAAATTAATGAATTTCAATTTTTATTTAATATAATATCAGTTTTCTCCCTGATTTATCAGAGGTTTGATTTGTTAATTCGATTACAGGAGTGTCCCATTGTGATTGCCGATTGGATATATGATCTTTCTAAAGTAAATTTATCAGATCCATCTGGAAATACCGGTTTGAATAAACCAACAATCAAACTTAGTTATGATCCGCTTGACAATACAAACACGAAACGTTATGTTGCAGGTATATACGTTAAAAAATAAGAAATATTGATTCAATAATAAGGATTGAACTTTATCAATTTGATCTACAATTTTTATTTTTATCATCATCCTTTATTTAGTTTGTAAAAATAAAGTATAATTCAAATTATTAGATCGGAACTAGGATACTTACTTTAATTTAATGTTTTGTTGTTTAGGATGTTGGGAAGTGAAAGATACATGGCGTCGTCAATGTTATTGGGGACCAACAGGTTGCAAGGATGAACCACCAGATAGTCAGGTATGAAATATCATTAAAATATTTACAATTCAAATTTTAATTAGAAAATTTATTTTAATTAGAAAATTTTTCAAAGGAGCCAAGTCTGGATACTTCAACAATAACAACGATTGCATAAATATTGAAATCTAAAATAGTAACTATTGAAACACAAAAACGAAAAGATGTCATGGAAATTGAAACATATCAAGATTATATTATGATATTGACAGTTGAAGATTCATGAATCGATATTTTTAGAAAAGTCACAAATCGACGGATTTTTAAGTGAGCATAACCGCTATGTAAGATATGTTAAACTTAGTGATCGAATGTATAATAATTTTTCGTAAAATTTGAATCAGGCTACATGTTGCAGCCAGAATGGTTCTGGTCGCTGATCGAATTCGGAATTCGAATCAAACGCAACGTACCGTATTTTGGTTTAACATTCATCTTGCCTACTGTAAGTCAATAATCTTTTATATAAAATATTGAGAAATGATGGAAATTAAAAACTGATATGATATTTTTATATGCACATAAAATGTATTGTGGAATGACGAAGTTAATTAACGATAAGATATGTATAAGTAGAAACAGAAAGAAAAAATGATTAAAATAACTTTTCCTTTTGATTTAATTCCGTCAAAGTTCCTAAATATAAAATGACATTGCTGCAAGCAATTCAAAAGAAATTGATAAGCAATTGTATTTCTATCAATTCATGAAATCAATAAAACTTATTTCAGAAAATTTTTTCTAATTTATTCGAAAATTTTTATAATAAATTAAATACGAAGAGAAATGCTGAATTTCTTAACCTTTGACCGATTCAATTTCTATCGTATTCTTTGAGGTAATATCATAAATTTCACAATAGATAATATTTTTTCAGACGATTGTTTACAAATATTCTCTTTAGATAATTACTTGTTTTCTGACACTGATTGTCTTTTGGATTGATACAATGTCTTTGGCAATTACTACAGCTGTAATGAATATACTTTTACAAGGATTGTATAGTTGGGAATTTATTAAAAATTTACCGCCTGGTAGCGGTGGTATACCAAAAATAGGTATAACTAATATTTTTAATTTTCTGATAAAAACTATAGGAATAAATTTTTTTATAAGCGCAGGAAAATTATATGTTTTAATTAGTTCAATTCAATTATTTTAAATAATTAAATCATTGATATAACATATACTTTAAAGTATATTATTTATATTTTAATTGGACAATAAGTTATTGGTGTAATTCAAATTATTTCTCATTTCAAACTTTTTATAAAAATTCCATTGATAGATTTCAGTGTCGTTTTATGGAATGAATTTATCATTGACTGGAATAGCATTTATACTACATGTTATTATTACTTATTTGATTTATATTTTACCTGAAAATCTTGAACTACCATTTCAGGTTGGAATTTTTATAATCATTTTAATAAAAATTTATGAATTTTCGAATATTTATAAACAAACAAATTTTCTCAAAATTTCGTCCAAATTTGATTGATGTTTTGTACCGAATTTTAAATTGCTTTCAATTTTTAATTTGTTGATAAATATTAAATCGATTAAAGCGTCTTATCCTTTCATTCATTACTAAATTAATAATCTTTAATTTCGCTTAATACAAAAAAATTATCTTATTTCTTTATTTTATGTTGCAGTTAACTGATATAACGGAACGATTAAAGCAAATAAGACCATTCAAAGTTAAAGGATTTTCATTCGACCCTCAAAAATAAGTTTCAACGTTCTTTTTCTTGTTAATATTTTCCAAAGATTCGCTTGCTTTTTCTTATTTTCAAGAATTTCACTTATTTGCTTATATATTTTAATTTTTAAGAATTTTTTAAATATATTAGCTATCGTTCTGATATCTTTTATTATAAATATCTTAACTAATTTAATCAAACAATATTTTATTCACATAACGTTATCATGTGTAGAAATTTTTCAAATGTTTAAATCTAAAGTTATAATTTGTTAAAATTTGAAATAATACAAGCTGTTAAGTGTAAGAATTTTAGAATTTGATAATTTAGTAAATAAGATAGAGATAGAATGCAATAACATTAGATGAAGGTAATGCTTTCATGTTATTCAATTTCTGTTTGTATTTGCCAAAATTAGACCGTTTGGTTGATTTTAAAATAATGTAATGAAACTTCGGAAATTAAAAAAATCGTTACTGAGGACATAACTAATGATGAATTTAAATTTCGTTTATTAAGAATGCCAGTATTGATTTATGAATATAATATTAATTAAAAGCAATAATTATTTTAAATAGGAATATTACATTTTCAAATGAAATAAATCTTAAGAATCCTTTTGTAATATTTGGAAATGTTTAAGAAAAATATTTATATAAAAGTCAAATTTAAGCTCTTGACTGGTGATTATCAAAATGAAGAATATCACCAACAAGATCAACAAAAGCTGCAACGATATGATAATGTTATAGCGATGGATCAAAATCCTATATTGCCTTCTATTACGACAACTGGCTCAGAATTAGAACTGAGTCCGGCAATTAATGATGTCGAAAATATAACATTAACTAATGATTCAAATTCATCATGCATAATTTTTTATAATATTACAAAATGATAAGCACATTTTAATTCCTATAATGATTATCGATAATTTGAGTATAATTACTAAATTAGCTTCGGGAGCCTCAAATTTGTTATTCAAATATTTATTTATCAGAAAATAGTAAAATGATAAATAATCGGCAATAAAACAGCATGCAAATTTGGAAAACAAAATTTTTAAAATTATAAAAATTGTATAAATCAAAATCGAAATGAAATGAAGAATAAAAAATTATATCTATCATAGCATTTCTCTTTATTTAATATTTCTCACTATACATCAATTCTCAACAGTTCTAAGAAGAAAAGCAATCATTGCATCATTAAGTCAAAGAAAAATTGAATTACATCAGTAGTTTCGGGAAAGATCTAAAAATGATTTTCAGACGCTATTTATTCGCATATTCCGTCGCATAGTAGGAATGAGATAACTACTGAAGGAAATGCGAAACCCGTAAAGAATAGCGATGATATAGAAATCGGACATATTGCTCAACAATTATACGTCATTCGAAGATTGATATTTTTTATTTTCCTTCTCATTTATATCATTTCTCTACCAATTTGCTTGTTCTAATTTACATGTGATTATTATCAATTGAGACAAGTGCCAATTCTGATCTTTTCATCATTCAATTAAGATTCGATCTATCCATTTTAACTTTTTCTGTTTTATTCCAAATTCCTTTCATTTGGTTCTATTCGTTAGTTCGATTGAATCCATTTAATCCTTTTCATATCAATTTGTTCTAATTTAATTCCGATAACTTATTTATTTCTCTATACTTCACTGATTTAATTATAATCATAAATTTAAACAATTTATGATTATAATTAAAACGCATTCTTACAAATGTTTACACATTTCATTAGTAATAAATAAAACTATTTAAATTGTGTGTGCAGTAAGTGATTCAATCAATATTGATTTATGAAATTTAAAATAATGCATTCATTTTACACTTGTAATAATTGGCCTTTTTGTTCAACTTAAAAGAAAAAGGTAATACAAAAATTGTTATCAGAGAACTAATATGTGATTATGATTGTGAATGAAAATTCTATCGATTATCTTATGATTGTGAATGAAAATTCTATCGATTATATTAATTTCGCTAGTGATAGCAAAACTGAACATGAATTGATTCAAAAAAGTATCCTTAAAAATTGTTCACTTAGTGGATTACACTAAATAGGAAGTCTAAAACCAACATTCATAAACTTTGAATTTAATTTATTTTTTTTTTAGTTTTGGCTGCAACGTATTCTAAGTCTTTTAGAAATCGATAACTTATACCAACAGTATACAAATTTGTTTAAAAAAATAGCAATTATATGCTTAAAATTTAAAAATCATTACTTTGCAATAGCATTGCAATATTTGAAGCATTCAATCATATAAATTTGATAACAATAATCATTTGCTTGGACAAGCAAACACTAAAATTTCTTTTTTTTCTTTATTTTCATAAACTGAAATTGAAAGATAAACAATGTTTTATGTGAATTAGACAAAAATTTCAATTAGACAACTTGAATTTGAAATAGCATCAGAACGGAAGATTGAAAAAATTGTTGGGATCATTGGTTGCTTAAAACTTTTATGATAGTGTAAGGAAGAAGAAACAAAATAAACATATATTAAAGTTGAATTTATAATTTAATATAATGTTGAGAAGATTGAAATATTTATTTATTATAAGTGAAAGTGATCGATAAGAAATTTGATCGAAATGAGTTTGTTCATTTATAATCAAAACATTAATTTATCTTAAGTATTGATTGTTTGCAATTAATGAATTCAATAAACGCTGTTAATATGTTTAAATTTTTTAGAACGAATTAGTCTTTGACAAATTAAAGACATGTTTCATAGCTTAGTCACTAAAAATTCGTTTCATGAAAATTAGCCATGGCCAAATTGAGAATTTATTTCAGAGGCTTAGTTGTGAACGGAATTAAGTATTCCTATAACTGTTGTGACAATTTTATAATATAAATAAAAAAGGCAGGATGAAAGCTTTTCTATTAGAATTATATTTGCTTGAAAAGTAATAAATGGCAATTGAAAATTCCACTTATGCAAATTTGGATAGTTATGCAATTTTAATTTTATTTAGCAAATACTTTATAACTTACTTTAGCAATGCTTTATACTTACTTACTAAAGCATATTATTCTCATGCGACATGTTTATTAACATTATTGGATAATATTATCTGATAAATGCATATATGGTACTGCTATAAAATATGATAAATGAAAAGGATTAAAATTAAGATAATTATTAAAATGATCAATAATTTTCCTTCTTTTTCGTTAATAAATTATTATGTGTTTGAAATATTTCAGCAATTTCATACCTTTCAATTTTACTTGTTGCCATTGTTTTTCCTTATCACTCTTGCATGATAAAATTTTTTCATCATTTCGTATGTCTCGTCATATAATTTATATTTGATCAGTGAAATAGAAAGTAAACTAGACAGCTAATTATTTCAGATCTCTTCCGAAATGACGGTCAAGGTGATTCATTTTCTTAAATAAAAGTCAGTTGATAATATTTAATATCTATGTATTAAATCTATTGATCATTATGAACTTCTCATTGTTTATTATCAATTTATGCTGAATAATTCAGATTAATATTTGAAAAAATGCTAAGAGAAGGCTTACCGTAAAAATGAATTTAATGATAGAAGATTGTCCTCCTTTCTCATAGATTTTTTGATCCAAAAAATAAAAAATAAAATTCATCTGATTAGTTAGATGAATCATTAGTTGCTGTGAAAATGTTTATAAATTCTAAAATTTATTTTTAGATGCAAGCATATAAAGAAAATTTACAATCTCTAAACAATTTATTTTTTTCAAAAATTTATGAATATTTGAACAAAATTTTTTGAAAATATTATAAGTATATTATATAAAAGCATTATATTTCAGCAAATACTATGTTTATAAACAATGCTATTAAAATCACACTTTTTTTTTTTAAGAAGAATGTTGATGGGATGATATAAATAAATTTTTCAGCTTCATGAGAAAAACGCTATAAAAATGTTTGAGAATGATAAAAAATTCATGCAAAAACGAATACTTCAAAATATTATTATTTCTCTAATATTGTTATAATTACTATTAAAATCTCCTGATCATCTTGATTTATTATAGTGAATCACTATAATATCAAACTTATATTTCTGTTCAATCATTCAGGAAACGATGCGATAGTGAAATTCTTCATCGATCAGATGGCGTAAATAATCAAGAAAAAGAAAAAAACAAATAGCTCAATTTCTGCCAAATTTATCATCCATCGTATCACTAAAGCAATATTACGATTAAGAAGACTATTTCATAGATTCTACGAGAGTAACACAACAAAAATATAAGATGATTCTGAAATGTAAAACTCCCATATCAATTATTATGCATTGCATTTTATTTATAATTAAAAAAATCTTTTCTTTCATTCAGTGCATAAAGAATTAATTTAAATATTCTATTATACAAAAATTCTTTTACTTTAAATTTGATGCTTTCCTGGTAGCCATAGATAACAAAATTTTAAGTTTAATGCATTTCATTTAATAACGAAAAACATCGTGGTTTTTAATCCTTGCTATGCATAATATAATTGTCAAGATAGTGAGAGAGATTTGAATTAATTAGAGAAATTTGAATAAAATAATATAACGATTTTCTGTTTTATATTATATAATTGTTGTAATAAAAGTGACATCTTTTGCTTTGAAACTAGAAATTCTTACTATAGTTTCATAATAAAGAATGAATAGAGATTATTGATCGATCAGTTCGAATAAAATTTGTAAATTTTTATATTTCCAAATGATTGCAAATTATAATTTACAATTGGGCAAACCTTGGGCACTTTATCTTATTTTGTTACGATGGCGCTGAGATATTTGGAAACTTGTACTTAACGAATTTGCATTATTTTTATTAATATTTTTATCTATTAATATAATTCCCAATTAGATACTTCCAGAAAATGCACGATGGTAAAACTTTACCACATGATAAAATCTTTTAGCCAATTTTTCCTTTTCTAATTTTATTTTAAATTATAAGTTGAACATTTTAATGGATATAAATATATTAAATAATATAATATAGCATAGAAAATATTAACCAATTTATCGAAAATTGTTTTATACATTTATTGAGGAAGTATACAATTATTAGAAGCAAATTTGGGAAAATTTATTGCCAAAGAACAAATGTAATTATAACAATACTTTTTAAATTAATTTCCGTCATTTTATCTAATTCTTTTTATAATATAATAATTATAGAACAGTTGCCGAAATAATAGAATGGTTTAAATCGCAGGAAACTTCTAAAATGATACCAATTAAATTTATGCTCGGTTTTCTTGCTCAGGCAATCATTAGAAAATGATTCATGATATTGGTTTCATTGTTAGGTATGTGCTACAACGGATCACATTTTTAAAAATATTTGAAATTTTTTCCCAATTCTTTTCCAGAACTAGTAGTCTCTGGTGAATTTGAAAATTGATTTTAAAACTTCATTTCTCTATACCATAATTTAAAAAATAATCCATCAAATGAGATGAATTAAATTCTTTCTTTGGAGAAATCTATCATTATAATTGTGAATTTGACAATGCTTTCCTTAATTAATTAAATTGGGAATTTTTTTCTTTTTCTAATTCTCATGAGAAAGAACGATCAACCAACCGATCAATCAATAAATTGGCATCAGACAATATTTCTATCTTTTATCATTATGAAGCAATTTTAGAACTTGTATCTATTATTTCTTTTACAGTTTATTATTGATAGTAACTGGCTATATCCACAGTAATACTGACTACACTCATATGATACGACTTTAAAATTGTATGTTACACTTGTTTAACTCAAGTACTTGTATCACAAGATATAAGTATTGTTATTCGAAAACGATTTCGTACAAGTTGATTCCATTGTTTCGGCTGGTAAGAAAAATTTATTTTTCTGCCTAATCAAATTTTTTGCTTAATAAAAGAAAAATAAAAATTATATTAAAAGAAAAATCACCTAAATTTATTTGATTAAACAAAATTTCATCCATTCATCATTCAACTAAAACGACTGATCTGTTTTTAATTAACCAGAATAATTATAATATTCGGCTGACCTTGTTTAAGCTCTTTTAAGTAAATGAAATTGAAATTTAATCAGTAATTGATAAGTAATGATAATTCTAGGGCAATTTAAATAATTTTTTCTTATTTGAAAAATTTCTATTAGAGCGATTGCTTAACAAGTTTTTAAAAAAATTTCAAAATTCAAAAAAATTTTATTTTTTTTTCGTGCTACCACATGAGAAGGAAAAATTTGACCAAATAGACTGTAATTTTGGATCAAAATATTGGTTGGCTACCTATACAATGGTGTTGTGGCAGATAAATCTGTTGCGGGGACAATGACAAGTGAGAATTTTACTAAAAAAAAAAAAATAAACAGACAAGCTTAAATCTGTTGCTGTGGTTGTGTTTATATAGGAGTGACAAAAATGGGTGTGATGATAAAAAAATTTGGATTGGCAAGATTTGTAAATAGATAAAACAGATATTTTGAGAGAGAAGAAATGTGGGAAAGGAATTTGGGTGAATGATGAATAAGAAAATTTACGTAAATATTTTTGATTAGTGCAAAAGACAGGAAATCGTTGACGGATTAGTGTGGGAAACAGGAATCGTTAATGAATTATTTGTTACAAAAATGTATTTTTAGGAATAAATTTGAATTAATTTCCTCTCGGTTTCCCGACAAATGGGAACTTTTCATTGTCTATATTTCTTGTCGAGAACAATTAACTGATAGTGATTATTATTGTGAAAAGAATATGTGAGGCATTTCATTTTTACGGCTTATTTTATTATAAATTATCCATACAGCTTATTTTTTGAATAAAGTAAATATTTTAACGATACAATTTAATCGAATTTGTTTTCAGGAAATTAGACATTTCCAGAATAATTTAGCTAATTTATGCAAATTTGATTGGATACCGCAATTAGTATATCTCGCATTATATGTACATTTTTTAAGAATAATTATTTCAACGCAAGAAATTATTCTATCAGTGACAGAAAACAATGTGACATAATGCTCAGCACTACAATAATAGTTAGCAAATTCATTTAATAATTTATTTGAAATTTGGATTTAATTCAGATAATCCATTCTGTTTTTATCCTTTCCCTGATTTTTTTCCTACTTTGTTGAGAAAAATAATGAAGAATGGAGTTTGATAAGACAAATTGATCATTATCTTCCTTTACTAGCGTAACAAATAGTGTTGAAATTTATGGATTTTATTACAAATTTATTGATATTATTACAGTTGCACTGATGTTTCCATTAATATCAGCTATACAATTCTTTTTTACAAGCTTGGATAAAAGTTGCAATGATATTTATTAATCCATTTGATGAAGATGATGATGACTTCGAAACTAATGCACTTATTGATCGAAATTTCGAAGTATATTTTTATAAAATTATTTTCATTTATTTGATCTCCATTGAAATATAAGGCAAGCTATTTATTCAGTAAGAACTCATTTGACATTTTTAATGTTATTAGCAAAAATTATTTAATTTTTTTAAAAGAATATAGAAGTCAACACTACTAACGAAAGAGGTCAAACTTAACATGCAGATTATTAAGAAATATCATTTTAAATAAGAATGAGAATTGTAGATGGTACAAACGATGAGGTTCCAAGACTACTGAAGAATCTCATTTTGGAATTATAATATTAAAGCATTTCATAGTGAGCAATCTATTAGAACCAATGAAAACAAAACGGCTTAATGAATTCAACTGCATGATTTGCGTAATATTAGATACTTTAACAAATTTTTCAATTTTTAAAAGTCGTTCAAAATGGGTCAAAATTGGGAATGAAATATTGACTGGAAAAATTCCGATAATTCTTAAGATGTACTTATATATATACATATATCAAATATAAA